>LOND01028431.1:0-21021 GCA_014220965.1 Paragonimus kellicotti | reverse complement strand
AGACAGTCAGTGTTACGATAATTTTTCCTTTCTCGTCACCTTTTTGGCATACAACAGAGACCAATAGGCTTTCAGAAACACCCTCTCGCTGTGAGCTATCAGCCTGAAGGTTCGTTTGTTCAATGATACTATGAACGAGCTGGCAGGATCAAAAAAGTGTTGCGGATATATGCTCACTAATCTGTAAAAGTGAATTTGTTTTTACTATAATATTTGTTTCGCTCTCTATCGTCGTCTGAACCAACCACTTTGGTATATGTTCAACCACCCTCTGTGACATACATCGACCAGTTCTTCCGCAACTGCGATCAAGTTGGAAGGAAATAGATGAGGTGAACATTGCAGTCAGACAAGAAGGCTTATTCACTGGACAGTCTGTGTTCAAATTATCTCTGTGGATGAATACGTAAGTTATACGTTATTAACTGATTTCCTAGCCAGATGACCTTCAATATGAAACAACATGGAGACCCGCTTGTTATTAACGGTTGAGTACGCAATCAATTTCTCTGTTTGTCTCTTGTGGATGCCTTCAACTTTTCTTCGGTACCCATTTATCATCAGTTCCTCCGAGGAACCTGTCTTTTCTCTGCATTGAACATGCCACACAAATAGTTTAAATCTCGTTTAAACGTGTTTGCCTATGACTGAAGCAAGCCTGATTTGTGGTAAACTGTTTACCGGAGGTTGCTAGTATGATGTTCACTGATTGAAATGTCCGAAAATGAGACACTTCAACTTTATTTCTTACCAAGTAGATAGGTCAGGATGATCAGTATGAGAACGGCTTATATATAACGGCTAATGTACAAGGTCGTTACCAATCAGACTAGCCTGCTGCGGTACGGATTACAACAGTTGTGGCTGACCGGGATCATATTTCACTCCTTGCGTTTGCTTCGTTACTACGCCTGTACCACATAAATGTTCCGATCGTTTCATGTATATACTTTGCAATGTATGTCGTTTCTACATACTACCGACGGTGACCCAAATTCACTGTTCTTATAAATGTATAAGTTTGATAGACATGAAACCGTGAGTGGTAGTATACGATGAACAGATCTAGTGAATTAGGCGATTACGTTTCAGTTTGTAAGATATCCGCACCAAATTTAGTACGAATGAAGTCAAACAGTTTGGGCGTCGTGTTTAACATGTTATTGATAAATGGATTGAGAATAACAACGTTATGAGCAAGTTGTAATACTCTACGTTTCAACCACCTCGGGTGGCCTTCCTCAGGAGTGTTGTAATCGAAATCGATTTTACATCATCAAAAACGAAGGCGGAAACTGATATAAACAGAAATACTTTTTCGAGAATCACAAGGTTAAACTTTGTGTTCCCTATCCACCCGTGAACCTTGTGATTAGAATCGACTTATTACTCCTAATTTCTAAAACATAATATGTGATTTGAGACGGGGCGAACTGCTTAATTGTTAACATTTTTTAACTTCGTAATAAAGAGGGCCATAATTGCAAAAATTAATCAACGGTACATAATACTGCATTTTCCTGCACGCAAATAACAGACCATTTGCACTTGAACTTGGACAGACAGAGTGGAATCGGAAAATGAAAATGTCAGTGCTCAAAGCGACTGTTGTTATCATAGTCGTGACAGGCATACACACAGTTCTGGTTGAATAAGCAACACTGATGTCGGATTTCTGTACGCAACTGCTCCGATGAGGAGCAGGATTTGGCTGCGTGACGATTAACACAGTACAAAGGTGGTGACCGATGAACGAATGGTATTGTAAAATCAACGGTGTGACAGACTTTGAACGATGCTGTATTTAACCAAGACGTCAAGCGTTTGCGTAATCTGTTGCGTAACTCATTTTCAAACGTACCTCGTGACTCTGGTTTCAGTTATATCTACATTAGATGCGTGGCCCAAACATCGATGCCCATCTATGTATCGGATTTAGCAAACCCGGACGTCAATTCTTCCCATAGAAAGATGGAGTCGAAAATCGCTTGAGTGGGTGACTGAAAAAGCAGTATTGTAATTCCGATCGGTGAAGATTTTAAGACGACGCTGTCTAAGTGGCCAAATATCTACGACTTAAAATGACAACTAAGATACTGCAGACATTTGGCGACTCTCTGAATGGGCTTCAATATTACTGGACCATTTAAAATCCGTAATGAAATACTTGAGATAACCATTCAGTTGTACTGAATTCCACATCAAAGTCAACGCTTTATGTATGGCCTTCCTTGGTTAAAAACAGCGTCTAGCCAATAAGGGAACTTGCACGTTAAACATTGTTTAGTGAGCTGCGGAACATCCACAATGTCAGCAGTGACCTGTCCAAATGCTCACGTATCCTTTACGGCATCAAAACTGAACATGAATCTTTTCATGCTCGACAAAGCCATCAGTTCTTTAGCTTGCATTTAACGGTGTTGTAGTTGCTTACTTTTTCTCAGCGCCAGTCACTGTGTTCAACCAGACATAAATCTTCTCCCTGTGCATGAGTAAGATCTCCTCCCATTCGTCAAGTCTACATAGTGGCTTGCAGGTGTCACTGTGTTTGCTCAGCCATGCATATAAACCACAAAGGGAAGCGTCCATCGCTCATGAATATTGCAAACGTTTATTGGGTAACGTGAGCAAACACCTACCGAAATGAGTCCACGACACTAGGGACCCGTTCTTTTGCAGCTCGATCAGAAAGCGAGTGCTAGGCACTGGAAAATAATCAGGTTAAATTTGGTTTGCTTGAGGAACCAACGGAGATATGCAAGCGTAATGCTTGTAGTTTACAATACAAGGCCAGCTTTTTGTGTCCAGAAGGAACCTGTGCTTACCTGTGTTTTCCCTGTTTATTGTCATATAGGTGGTTGCATTCACTTTGCTATACCATTCAAACTGGCTTATATACACTATGCATTTTATTAGTATAGAAACCGAATGATGCGCTATGAAATTTGTGATTGTTGTAAATATTGCTTCGCTAATAGTATTTATTCTGTTGAAGTTTATCGGAAAGAAAAGATTGTTTTTAAAGCGCTATCATCCCCCCTCTAATTGGCAATGAAGTTATATGAGGAAGAATTAACTTTTAATAATTTCGAGTTCCTCGAACTGTCTTAGCTTGCCTTACTAGTTCACAAAATGCAATATGGGATAAACGTTCGTTAACTGACGACATGGTGAAAGATTGTCGAATTTACACTGTTGACAAACTGTGACTTTTGGGGAAGAAGACTGAGAACAATTTGGACATCGAGTGGTACCCACCAGCAGCTTTCATCCATCGTTTATTTAGTTCCAACAGTTTAATCGGATATGACAATTATTTTCAGAATCCACTTTGACTATTAAGCATTAAACTACGGTCTGCAGTGCATGGATACAACTGTTCATGGATTAAAGTGTTCCGGCCTCCTGATACAACCCATAACAAAGTAGGTAGCCTGGATCTGTTAGGTTAACAGAACGTACCTCACATACAGATTATGGATACGGCATCAGCATTTCAGGAGTTCATATGACAGCTTCGTTTCTGGATACGAAAGAAAACATGGCTGGAACGTCCCGTCGATATTCCTGTGGAGATTTTTGGTGTTATTGTGGAAATTCTATCAGGTCGAGACGAATTTTTGTCACAAGACTTTTGTAGATTGTGAAATTTATTGGAGCCGTCAATCGTAGTACACTGTCTCTGGTGTTACCAACGCTAACCCTAACCATTTCTGGATTATAAACCGTAATGTTATCTCTACCAAGCGGCAGTACGGTGGTGGACAATTTTTTATGCGTTTAATCACAATACTGTACAGCAGTTCAGGTTGATACTCAAACTATAAACTAACTTCGGTTGGTGCTGACGTCTGGCTTTTCACAAAATCGCTGATATCTTTTAGTACAAACATCAGTAATTTACTCACCATTACTCGATCATCCCAGTTAATATACATACTGGAAGCTTTCAAAAGTGAGCAGCTCTTATGCCGCGCATAGTTGAAGAGTGTCACTAATGCGCTTTCGGTTGGTTTACAAGGACTTGTCTAATGACCGCTTCAGTTTTCACAAGCACGACGTACACGCAAGTTTTGTATAATGACAAAACTTGAAATGGAACTAACTGCACCCGGACAGGTACGTGAAAACTGTCACGTTCCTAGACACCGATCATGTGAAGAGTTGAGGTAGTGGACATTCATTACATGTGGTTCAATAATGTATAAATTCTCCGCATTCTTCTGGTGAGTTGGTGCCCGTGACCACATCAGAAAATTCAAAGGTGGGAGAGTTTTGCTGGAATATGTCTCGTTGGAATGAGAGTCAAGTTACTGACCAACAAACTCGTTTAAAAGTGGAACTTGTGACGACAATCTCTCTTTGGCCTGTTATACCGCCCGTTATGCATCAAACCAGCTAGGCATGGTGATGTGCTGTTAGGGCTCACAGCACGTCATCAGGTTTCGAGTGAGTACAGGATGGTTAACTAATATGCCGAAGAAGTTTTCCGACGATAGCCAATTTATGGGCATACACTGTCACGTTTTTCCAACTGAAAAACCTGGCGAAAAAATCATTTCCAGTAGATCTGGTTTCCCATTTTCAACTGTTTCTCAACCTCAGTTTTTGTAGTGCTTACAATAGATAACCTTCCCGTGTGACAAGGTTACAGAATCCCTTCCAGTTTTTGACGGCCTAGACCGCCTTCGTATAAAAGTAACTGCAACAATTATTGCTGGACATGATATTTCTTCACGATTGCTTATAAAGTCGTCTGGCTCTGTGAACCGCCTGCATTCTCTGGAGCAAGGCTTTAGTCCCCAGTCTGGATGATGACAACACCCAGTTTTCCGCCTGTGACGTTTTGCATATCAACGCAGCTAAAGAATTTTTAACTGTTTCACTGAGAGCTAATGAGTATTTTTTAACAGTACTGCGGACTTCACATAGAACGGCTCCGATGTTCTTAGTACGGTCCGTGCAATGCTTTATACAGCCATAAAGCTGGGATAGTATGACTGGTCGAGAACCTATTGCTAGAAATGCAGTGCTTTGCGTTAAAATATCCAGAAGTCGAAGTTTGTTAGGTTGGCGAGACGAGGAAGCCTATTAGCAATCGGTACAAGACTTTCGGAGAATAGGGGAAAGCAGTTACGGACAGGCGCATCCCAGTTTTGAAAGGTCGGTCTGGAGTTGTATGGAATGATCTTCATCTTGGTGGTTGTAAACTTACTTCACTGAAGAAAATTCACTTATCACACTAACATTTGTGCTCGTATATATCGCACTGTATTGGATTATAGTGTAGAAAGAATTAAGTAGTAACTATTCTGAATTTGGGGTACACGCAGCAATAACGCACAGACTAAGGAGATGATTGAGACATAGACTGGAAATGTAGAAAATCCAACACGCTACCCACCGTGTAATAAAAATTGGCGAGAATGGGTATATAATGAAGTAAAGTGCACCTAGGGCTATCGTACTGGTTCACAATGCAGTACTGGCTTGGTATCTTTCAAGGATTAGAAGAATAAGATGAATCCTAACAGAGTACTCGCATCCAGTATCACCAGGACCGTTGCAGGATAGGTGACTGCGCGTCATCTTATTTTTAAATCGTGTAGAAAAAAAAAGTGTTCACAGACACCGGTTGTTCGAAACTTATAATCCGATTAGATTTTGGAAGGAACTTTCTTGATTCCGTTGGGGCTACCTGGTATTATTTTGGAAGTGTGTAGAATCATGTAAAACTTTCACAACAAATATTATTCAGAAAACGAAGTAAACCTTAGTGATAGACCTAACTTTTGGGGTCTGAGAAAGGCACATTCTTCAGTGAGTATTGCAAATTATACTAATACGTTACATAAGTACATGCTGTCAGTGTTCTTTGTTAGTTGTTTGAATAAACCAATTGGTTATGTCGAGAACCGCGTAGCAGTACTGTCGTGGGAAATGGAAAGTTTACAGCGATTTATTTTTATAGCTACAAAGCAGAAGCTGTCTCTTACTTATTAACTTTGACCATTACATCAGGATATTGATTACTGAATCTCGGGATATCAGATTGTAGAATCGTGCGACTCTTTTGTATACTTAACTTTAACGTATGTAATGGTTGAGTTGAATTAGGAATTTGTGAAAGGCACACCCAATTATTCAATTAACAAACCGTACGAATATACACTTATATGCCTAGCCACGACAGTGGGCCGTAACTCCCAGTAAGCAGGGCTTCCAAAACTAACATTCTGAAACATCTAAAGCTGTTTTATGCAATCGTCTGCCGTGTGCTGCGTTATCAGCTGTGCACTGTCGCAATGGAAGTTCAAAACAATCATTGGTAGCCGGAGGAACGAATTTTCAGTTGAGTTATGTAGCTTCCAAGCACAACACCGCAAAATGATCAATACCTGTTTGGTTGCTTCATACGGACTTTACGTATGAACAGATTTTAAACTCGCCGGCCTCGACACCTATGAGTAAACACGTAGAGCCGTCTTTCTCGTTCACGACTTAGTGTGTTCGTGTGTGGTTTAGTCACGTGGTTTGTTAATGTAATCAAGGTTGGAAGTTCAACCGGCACAATCCAGCACGATTGTCACGTACACAAAATGAAAGACGTGCGTGAAACTGGAGATCGATGTTTTGAGTAATCAACCCAGAACAAATCACAATTTCAAATATGTTACAATGTTTTGCACATATTTTCTAAAGATTCGAATATACCGGTATAACCACTGGAGTTTACAGATAAGATTTGCTGGCTTTCGAAAGTTCTGAAAAGATAAAGTTTATTTTTATGACGTTAGTGTACACAGACCACAACCAATAGGTCCCAGAACTGGAATAGTGATTTTCTACATGAACCAATTTGCCGCTGGCCAGCAACTAAATCACCAAACAACACGCACTGCACATAAATCTAGGGTTCTAGCTGACAGGTGCTTCAGAATATAACGAGAATTTTACTCACTGAAATCATATTGCTAGGATTTTGGCTTTCAGCCTCGATAAGGTTGAAGCGATGTTTGTGGTAGTGGTCTCAGAGATTACATCTGGCCATCGATTAAACTAGCCAGCATCTTGTGTGAGAGAAAAATCTTACGTACTCATAATCATCAGCATCACTAGAAATTCCTCAATGGTTGAAACTCATGTTTCACTGCCGCGTAGCTTAACAGAAAGAAAACATCATAGTTTGAAGATAAAGTAAGGGGAGTAAATGGAGCCCATTTCCTGCAACCTTTATGCCTAGACTAAAATACAAAGATGCCTTCAACCTAGGTAAAACGGCTCGGCTGTAAGTTAAAGCATGAGATCCTCTGCAAAATGACTTTCTTTGGACTTTCGATGTCTAAATAATTTACTCTTCTCCAATTCGCACACACATAGTCAAAAACGACACTGGATTTGACAAACCTCCACATCTCCACAGCTAGGTACGAGGTGAGTGACCACCACAAACTTTGTACGCGACTTCATCTCTTAACTTGGTGGCTGCTTTCGCTTCGCTTTAATAAGTAACCAATTATTCGCCGCGTGCTCTTTATCCGTGGGCTAGGGCCTAGCTAAGTATACGCAACGTGATAAACACAGGGTTAGCTTTCTTAATATATGGAATAACTATTTAAAGTCTGAGGACAGTGGGCCTAATTGATTTGCGTGGCCAAAAAAGCCATCGTTCAAATTCTTGCCTGCGTATCCGTTGGTGTTTTATAGCGCGTGGGACTAGGCTCAAAAAGTGGATGAGAATTTCCGCCAGCAATGCTCCTCAGACATTAGCCTTCATTGTTAGCTTCGAACAATATTCTGGTTCATCATGCCCACATTTCATTTGTTCGTGTAAGTGAATTGCGAAACAAACTGAATCAGTTTGTTCAAGGTCAATCACCATTCACACTATGATACAACTACCCACCCAAACATCTCTGTCATACGGGATCCGTCGAGTGATCAAGAAGATCTTTTGCCCAGACAGAATATTTCGAACAGCACAACGATAATTTGCAACAGTCTGTGAGCAGTGTACATAGAGTTCCGGGACATATTCACTTTGTATGTAGAGTACGGAATCTTTACCTGAAAGAATTCACCGAATTCTGATGTTCAGTTCGTTGCGCACGCGAACAAAAGCATAAAGCAATGGGAAACAAATCTACCTATCATCGGGTGAACTCTGATATTCGCAAAAGATTGGGATAAATTCACAATGCGCTTGAATGTTGGCAGTCTACCAGTGCTGACTGATTGCCACATACTGTGCTGAACTGGAGAAAGGACAGAAATATCTAGAAAAAGAAAAAGCAATAGCTTGATAAACAGTGAACTTATTAGTGTTCTTCTGTTCTGCATTTCCTAATAAAGTTGCCAAGCTGAATCGTAATATGTGACACTACTGCACTCAGAAAGACCACCTCAAAACAAGATCGCTTCTCTACCACGTCCCTTTGAGCAAACAGTCTAGACTGAGTTATTGTATAACTGATGATAAGGTGATAAGAGAGGCTCGTCGGTGTTCCACTTTAACTGATCCCTTTCACCTGCTCCGTAATCAACGTTCAATACTGTGATTTTGTTTATCGCCGGTCACCCTAATCTATCCTGCTTCAACCAAGCGTCACGATATCTCCCGTCAAACATAAGGTTTAGGTGGACTTAGTAGCGTATGCATTGTTTGTTAGCTAAACGCCAAATCACTGTCAGCAACAACACTCCAGGAAAACGGCCTATGTATCATTAGGAACAAGGAACAGTGGAATAGTTAATTTTGTACGAACAAAATATATGATCTGTCAATGACAGCGCTTATCTTCAGCGTTTGCACCCAAAGTTTAAAACATTCACAATTCCGGATATACGCAGACAATCAGTTACCAATCAAGAAATCAATTAAATGATTGGGAAGTAATTTCAAGTTAATAATAAACCATATGCATGTGAGGCAGTGTAGACGCTTAGCAGACTGAACACGTTTTTGGCTAACAACACTGCATGACGGTCCATGTGCCGAATTACAGTGTGTTCAAAGTTCACAAAATGCCATTCATTGTATTTTCACTGGTAAGCGTATATTTTCCAGTCTGGATGCAATACATTTTTCCATCAGCGAATGCTTCGTTTCATTGCTAATGTCTGATAATAAACAAAAAGCAGTTTGTATGCAACTGCACTGTTTCAACTTTTTGAGACACGTAAAACACATGTGGATGGGTGGTAAACTTCCGAAATTATCCGTTGTACCGAAAAAGCATGATCCCGCATTCACTTATCGATTACCATTTGTACGTAAAAAGGTGTCAATGATCAGTCTCCTCCTTCATTAGGAAGGTTAATAAGTTCATTGAAAACTTTTAACGGTTTAAGATATGTGTTGTGGCGGGAAATCACTTCTGATAAGTAGTCACCAGACCAACACATTTGCAGCACTTATCACGAACATTTGCAGTATTGTCAAGCGTAGGTTTCCAATGCCAACAGTAGTTACCAAAACCGCGCAGAACATGGATTTAGAAGATAACATACCGATCCAAACAGACTCAATACGGCGTAGTATTCGTTTTCCTGTTGTTCTCCAGTGAAATACCTAAGCCGCATGAACAAATGTTCCCAGTTATAGTTCAGTGTGGTTTTTAACTGTAGCCAACACAGAACAATTACTAGTGTGACAGTATCACACCTAGGAAGACTTTATTAACCAACTCTGCATTGATGGCGTTTTCTGTGTTCTGTGTGAACTGCACTCATGTAATCAAAAGCAACCCAGCAAAGTATCTTGTCCATAAATGAGTCAATCTTCATTAAGCTAGCCAGACCAGAAGAAATTTCTGAGTGTAGTGCAGTTACGATGATGGCGGTCGGATTAAGCTCAGCACATACCGTATCACGTTGCAGACCCTTGTTCGTCTACGTATTGAGTGTGCGGAACAAAGGTCACCACTCAATGATCCAACTTTAAACAAAAAAAACGTGTACATGGGCTTCGCAAACGGATTGACTTTTTAGCTAGCCTCTTTCGAGGGAAAGAACTGCACTTGAATTTCGCTCTTGGTTGAGTTTGTCAGTAGTACATACCCTCACCACTGCCGAGACTGGAACTTCGGCTAAGCACTGACGTGTCAACCATATGGACCACTGCACCGCTGGCCTCACCATTAGGCACGACCGAATTATCATGTGTGAACGCTCAACCATTTTCGCTTGTGAGTAATGATCAGGTTGCCCGATCGTCTCCATAGGAGATGTGATTAGTTTCAACACGGTTGTCTCATGTAAACGTGGGTTGATGACTAGTCCCGATCGTAATACGAATATACACTACTGATGATCCCGAACAGGAGTGAAGCTCGAATTCATTGCTCCTTTCCGAACAAAGCCGTCCAGAAAGCTTATTTGAATGTGAAGACTACCACCAAGTCTGGATGGTGCCGGGCTTGAAATTAACCAAATTCCAGACTACTCACTAGTTTATTCAGGTATCCGTTCAAGTAATTGCTACCGAGTTACAGATGTTATGTACACATTTTTATTATTTTCGTAAATGCAGTTAGTTAAAGAAGAATAACTGAAAATAGTTTTTATTTGTAGTTTCTTGTAGTCTGTTGCTCACATGTATATTTCTCAAACTATGGCGTGCAATTATTCTTGAATAGGCAGCTACGATCTTAGCTACCAATAAACTGAGAACTAAGTAGGTATTTTGCAATTTATTTTCGAAAACTGGCTTCAGATGAGCTGTCCGCAAAAGGTTACGAAATGCGCTCTTCCAAGCCAACAAACATAAGTGGAATATCTCAAAACCGGTAGGAAGGAAACAACATGCAATACAAAAGTGGTACGAGACTAATTCCTGAAATAAATTTCTCCATACCGAAGAAATCTTACTATGTAATATTTCTGTAGTGTCAGTTTCTTGATTATCAGATTATTGTAAATATTTGGTTTCTGCATAGTTGATTGATGCGTTGTTCCGTTAACGTTTCTGTTGAATGCAATATACGTACGATTTACTCATATTGTGAATATGATTGACTGATTGTCTATAGGCAATTATTCAGAAATGGAATTTAGTTACCGAACAATATACCTCGAATTACGTGGTCTTTCTTTCATCCGTAAAGGAGTAGCAGACATAACAACTCACGAGTAAGTCAACATTATGCGTATTCCAACAAATCCCCCCTCCATTAAATTGCAAATGTAGTGAACTGAAAGAGCGCATCTGCACTGAAGACAAATTTCAAGAAAAGTAAGCCTCGCAAAAACACCCTAAAGTTCAAACAGACCACTGGACCAGAAATTTCCCTCGATGCTGTCCACCAAAATCCGTTGTTTCTTTAAAAACAATGTCAACTATGCTAGTGCTGTCTAGTTATTTCTATTGCAGGAAAATATGACTTTTATTTTTCAAAGGTTTTGATCATAGCATTCGCGAATTCAACGCTTAATGTCGAAAAATTTGTGTTAAAGTTAAACAGATTTGACGTTATCCACGAAAACGAAAGCACCCGACAGGACTAAGCATGCTTTGTAAATCAGGATCACAGATTCTATCCAGCAATGGATCAAACAACAGGTTGAGCGAATACTTGACACCGTAGTCACGCACATAAACAAGGGTTTAACTCGTCCAGCGCGCCTCGCTTTTCATTGACGTAACACCACCGGCGACCACATTTCGTATTCTGCATCCAGTGTCGGACAGGTGAACACTGTGTCTTACTGAAGTTGTTATTATTCCAACGTGCTGAAGCCGCTCCTACTCTGGATTTCGTTTATCGGCCCAGTCGCTTGCCCATTTTGATATGTAACAGGTTTGCCATATGCATTTTTAAAAGTGCCGCAAACTTTGTGTAAACATAGACTATCCCATATTTTCATAATTTTTATATTGATGTATTAGAAGATGTAAAGATAGTAAATGGCATACATGTAAGTGCTCACTATTGCAGTTATATAAGTTAAATCCACAGTGTAAAGCAATTTGCTTGGCAGACTTCAACTAAAAGAAAGGTTCGGTTTATTTCACTGGAGCCATCCGTCGCCAATTAGCAACACCTTCATTTTAGCAAACATACGATACATTATCAATAACACTAAACAAGATGTGTATGGCTCTCTGAAGAGTCTTCAATGTTTAACCTAGTTAGTGATGTTCCTACGATTCATAACACCCTTAGGATGGGATGAAGACAAACCCTGAAATTGGGATCCGAGAAAATTTTAGTCGAAAACTACTTCCCGTTCTTAAGGTTGAAGGAATAAATTGTCATTGTATAACTGTGTATTAACTAATCTGATAATAGTACCGTACGCGGGTGATTCAAAAATCCATGGGAGATTGTAGTAACTTTTATAATCTACAAAAAGGGGATTTAAGCTATACCTCAGTTTATCAGACACGAATCGCAAATCGTTAACAGTGGTGAGTTAAAAGACCAATATGTTGGACTAACAAAGTGCTTTTTTATGCCTGTTAAACACACTAGGTGCTAAACGAACAGTTTGGCATGTACAAGCAAAATATTTGGATCTGTCTACTCGGTTTTGATCACTCATGAGATAGAAAATCGAATAGGTAGATGAATTGCCAACATATAGGTTGGCAAGTAATTCAAAGGTTTTGGTTACAATAATTAATAGGATACTAAGTAAGTTAGGTAAAATTAATGAATCAATGTTGGATTCGTACTGACAATTGAAATCTAGAGTGATGAGATTAATGCAGAAGTTTACTGCCTGTCTCCGTTCGTCGTATACTGCTTTAAGTATTCCGGTTTGTGTCAAACAAGTCCCTACTGCTGGGTGGTAATCGTTATTCTGAGGAACTCCAACGTTCTACCAGTACGCATTTAATACTTTGGTTGGCGATCACCATTTCATGTACGTAACCGATAAAACCAACGAAAAGTTGTCCAAAACAGTTTGGTAGATCCTCCAATTTAGACTGGATGAACGCTACTTCAAACTGAAGACATTTTCTGAGGTTTGAACGTGCATGTGTGTGAAATGTTAACAATGCACGTGACACAGCAACAACAAAAAAACTAAAACAAGTAAATCGGTGAGACATGAAGTTATTTTATTCTTTCACGCACCAATAGGTAAATTCTCATGTTTTCTGAAAGCAAGTTAAGCAACACTCTGCATCCAACCTTGTATGTGTGTAACTTGTTAATTCAGGTAGTTTGTTTGCCTCGAAACTGGTAACACGCGCTAGTCTCGTGCAAAGTCTAAGAGTGACTGTTTCCGTTGTTCTAGCTGCTACCTGCATGTTATGCATATCGGCATTTTACCTTAGTTAATGAACAGAGCAACTAAAGTGTTAACATCTCGTTTTATGTTCAACATCCTTAATGATGGACTAAGAAGTAGTCTTAACCTAAATGTGAGTCATTTAGAACCAGTTTACGAGAAGGGTCTTTGTGATCCTGGAGCCGAAATATGTCATTCATCTTTTTGTTTTAAAGACATATTGGTCAGTGGCAGTATTCCGAATAAAAATGATTGTACAAAGAAGCTATCATGATCATTCATTAAGTATCACTTCACACAATTTCAACGATATACACATGAAACTCACCCAGATGTCTACCGGTTTGTGGATTTGAGTTTTGTCCGGAAAGTGAAGGAAGTGTTGGCAAATTGAGATTACTGTTAACAAGTATGTCTTTATTATACTCTTGCATACGCCTGCTCACTTCCTCTTCAGTGATTTCTTGGTAATTTGACGGGTGGCCAACAGCTAGCGTTTCCATATGAAGTTGAGATAATCCCGAAGAATGTGCCATGGAGTCAAGAGGGTCCACCCATGCAGTATGTTCACCGCTCCAGGGTTGATTAGCATCATACCAAGCGGACTGACTGACTGGCGCAGGTTTTATTTGATCGGTTTGATAAACATTAGTATTCCAGTCGACCGTCTGTCTGGGCTTACCATATTGATTTGCCTGCCATGGTGAGTACGGATTTTTATAAGGAGTATTGGGCTTCTCTCCAAACGTTAAATCTTTTTGCCTAAAATTATTAATGGAAGATTCATAACTGTTTTGTCGATCACCGGCATCATATTTAGGCGCATTTCGATGTTTTCATGAAATGGTCGAAACTCTCGGGGTGCATATACATTCTGTGGATTCCAGGAATACTGACTGTTACCTTCTTTACGATTTGCGTACAAACTAGACTGAAATCCGCTGGGAATGTGTGTCTTTCCCAACAAGTTATAGGTCGTTGATTCGGATGCAGCTGGATTTTGCCGTCCAGATAAAAATAGGTTGTGTGCAACTTGTTTGCCTGCCATGGGCAAGCGTGGCTGTTTAATCAAAGGAGGTTTATTCTCCGATTCATCGGACTGATAGTTTTGAGCTAAGTTGTGGGCCGAACTATCCACTGCTTCAGGGTCATTAGCTGGAGTCAGACCCCGGAACCCTAGGTCGAACGGCGGCATGTAAACACGTGGTGTATTCGGATTCAGTTCGTTCAATTGACGTTGAAAGTTGTATCGAGAACCCTTCAGACTCCTCTGGTTCGACTGCGTGAGTTTAATCGACTCACACGTCGTAAGGCGGCATAGTAAAATGCATATAATAAACAGTAAAGTCTTCAACGACTGGTTTTTGGTATTGATAGTATAGTAATTCCTAACGAAAGTGAGTGGATTTCCAATGTGACTGGAGATTTCAAATGCACAAAATGACGGTACATGCCTGAGGGTGGCTGTAGAAAACAATGATACAGTCAGTGAACGCAAGGGATTGGACCGATTCTTACCCAAACAGCTGGTTGATTCGGTTTTCCGTAGATTTACTCCAGTATTCCAGCTGGTATATATGGATGTGTAGTGTGAAATTCTGAAGTGCAGTGCAATGGAACAGTAGGTTAACAGGAGGAAAAAGTTCACTTTTCCACTAAACTGTAAAGTTTCCAGAAATTTCGTGCTATTGAAAATGACTTCGGTCGAAATGCATAATTGCCGCATGAACGGTGCGGTCCACTCAAGAGATGAGGGCCAGTTATACATACAAAGTGAATCACAGGAGAACTGAGACACTACTAAATTGAACCACACACCACTATCGACGCTGGGTACTGTTCAAACAATGTCCGAACACACCTCCACTTGAGTCACATACTATCCATATAGCAGGTTATGGATAACATAATGCACAGCAGATGACAACAGTTTTACCACCGGTCTTAGGCTGCTCGGGGCCCAAAGTCATCAGTGCGCCTAGGAGGTAGAAAGTAGATCCCAGATGTGAGCGTGGTAGATAGGCCAATCACTGGACTAGCAAGCACATTCAGTCGTCAAGCTGCCTGCAGTAAACAGCATCGCCAGAAGTTTTCTCACAATTTTTAAACTCAGCAACCGGTGCGCTAACTTCAGTGCCCAGCCTCGTCCGAGGTTGATATACAACGCCTAAACTCACGGGACAGGCACAAACCGGTGCGAAGAGTGTTTAACAGACAAGGGTTACTTGCTCGTTAACTCAACTATGTATCGGCGGGTGGTGCACACATACGAGGCATGCTTGCGCACGTGTTGTTCGGTATGCGCGCGCTTATTGGCAAATGCACCATCAGCAGGTGCGTGTCTGTAAGTAAAGCCCACATGCAGTGACACTCCCAACCTCAAGCCCATCAGTCACACAGACCGTGGATTTAGGTTCATCGAGTTTCACTACCAACCAGACACAAACCTTTGCGATAGACAGACAGGCTAACATCACAACGGATAACATGTGACAAATGGTTCGAGCGCTCATTGGACGGCAGAGTACACCTGACTCGTTCGTGTGGGCGCCATGACTCGCAACTCATCGAGAAATTCCGGTCGTTTATGAAGATGGCTCATTATTGACTCCGGCGTTCAATTATTTATGACCAGCTGGGAGATGAGCGATCGCT
The DNA here is from genome assembly GCA_014220965.1 of Paragonimus kellicotti. Classification (NCBI taxonomy): domain Eukaryota; kingdom Metazoa; phylum Platyhelminthes; class Trematoda; order Plagiorchiida; family Troglotrematidae; genus Paragonimus; species Paragonimus kellicotti. The sequence continues at coordinate 5,127 of LOND01028431.1, read as the reverse complement.
TTTTTCTCATTGTAAAATATGTAATTGCCAGCTTTCAGTCCTCCCCTCATCAAGGCAGAAAAAAATCAGTGGGTACGTAAGGTTACTCAGCTGGAAGCGGTGTGGTAGGATCAATAAAATATATAGAGATAGTCATATTTTGGTTGTGTTCGGGCCGGTGGGAGCTGACGCATCCGGCAGATTCGCACGGGACCCGTCTGATGAGCTACCAAACAGTGTTGAGAGCTTGAAACTAGATGAGGTAGGTTTTTAGCCATCTTATCTGCCTAAACGCTGGTTGGGCAGTTTTGTAAAAGCTTGAATGGCTTTAGCTGACACAGCTGCCAACGACAATAGTGAATTTTGAAGGCGAACAATACGCTTAATAATACTGATTTCCCAAGACAATCGTGTGTGAAAAGTGGATTGTATTCAAGTAGCCGAGGGAACAAGACCTATTTCATTATGCTTCCTACCATTTATGGTGGAAACCGTCTTCAATTTCCGACTCACAAAATTCGTCTTTAATGTTATGGATAAAACTTTTGACCCGAAACCCGAAAACCCGTGCTCTAAGTATATAGAAAATAAATGTAAATGGGGGTAAACCAGTTTGCGATTGTACACACATGTTTATTGTGATAATCTGTTTCTAGCAGCACATTCTAGGCATCAAATCAAGTTAATATAATGACAAACACCAGGTTCACTGTATGCTCAACAACATAATGACGTGAGACAAAGTAATGCTTAGGCTATATCCATAACAAAGAAACTGGGGAGTAGTCGAGGATTTGATTAATTTCAAGTTGAACATCACCCACAATTGATCGCAGCTGTCGCATTCCCATAGACTTCCAGTTCGAAAAGAAGCACTAGACTCGAGTTTCGCTCTCATTAGAGCTCGTCAGTAGTGCATATCCTTGCCACTGCCGGGACTAGAACTCCGGCCATGCTTTCATGAGGCAACCGTGTTTACCACTGCGCCATTGACCTCACATTAGGCACGACCGAATTATCATATGTGAACGCTCAACCACTTTCGCCGTAAGGAAGCTGTCTTGCTGATGACGCCTTACTTTCACTTACAGCTCGGTTGTTTGTTTGCAAGGTGTAGGCGCCTTGATGTTGTATGTTTGAATATAGACGTAGCTATTTTTAGTAGTTAGGTCCACTTCCCCTCCCCTCTGTTTTCTTCTTTCTTCCTATATAAGTTTTTTCTTCCTTTGTTCTTCTTCGTGGTTGTGTGGCAGTTAAGCATCAGTGTGAACCACTGATGTATTGCTGTCTATGATGATGATGAACCACTTTCGCTTGTGAGTAATGATCAGGTTGCCCGATCGTCTCGAGAGGAGACACAGTTACTGTCTGTTAACTCCAATCGATAACCCGCGATTAGGACTTCCTAGGCAGGTCGAAATCTCCGATCTCATTAAACCTGCTAGGCGATATTTTAGATTACTGGTGAGTAGTCGAGGATTTGTTAATTTCAAGTAAACACGGTTGCCTCACGAAAAGCAAGGCCGGAGTTCTAGTCCCGGCAGTGGCAAGGATATGCACTACTGACGAGCTCTAATGAGAGCGAAACTCGAGTCTAGTGCTTCTTTTCGAAAGGGGCCGACTGGAAAGTCTATGGGAATGCGACAGCTGCGATCAATTGTGGGTGATGTTCAACTTGAAAGAAACTGAAGTCTAATGAATCGGTGAAGTTCAACCAAATATGAAGTGCCCACACACGTTTACACATTTCGCATTTAAACTAAATCTACAGTAGGCAGCTTCAGAAACCATACAGTACACCGAATTTTCTTCAGTAAGATTGCCCAGCAGTGGTGAAACGTCTAGTACGGAAGAGTTAAACCCCAGCCCTGGCTTCTAGAAGCTGTTTACTTGGTACGAACTACTCGGCTTAACAGTCATGTACACACGGTTCGCCTGTGGTACACTGGCAGACAAGCAAGATCGTTAGGTTAGTGGGCGGTTTAAAGTAATGGAATCTGTGCAGTGGTGGTCAATGAGAGTGTCCCACAAGAATTTGTACCACAGTTCGAAACTCATTGATGGCAAGATTTTGTACCACTGATGACCTTCAAAACAGCCAAACTCGAGGTAAGTGCTTTTTTCGACAGTCGCTGGCTGAACAAGTAATCGGCGTGCAGAAACACGCGTGATGTACAGGCTGAGTCAGTCCGGTCTCTAAATGTTTATCAGGAATCCGTTTACTTAACTGCTGTTGATACCGAACTCCTACTCAACTCATTGAAGTCTCCCAAAATTCGTACTCTGAGTTCGCGCGTTTGATGGATCCATAACACTAAACTTTACTCACTCGTATGGAAAGTTACCAAGGTGTACTTTCCTTTTAAAACTGGTGTTTATCTCTGACCTTTATCAATATATGGGATTGTATCATATACAAAATGACATTCAAAATAAAATTCTAGAGGTTAAAAATTGAGGGTTACTAGTGTTCGAATAGCTGACTAAAGCGTGGACTCTTGAGTGTGATCAGGTGCCATTCTCTACGATGTACTGTCCAAGCTATGATTCTTCCTAATGCACGCGTTCAATTCAACGAATATTAGCTTTTCCGGTATAAACGGTTGTCATGTAATGGGCAGTTTATATCATTCGCGATTTAATAATATCTGGTTTGTTGTTACCAGTGAGTGCCTCCAGCCATTTTTATAATTTGCTTTTTAACCTCGAGATGGAACTGGCGCAATTTATTGAGTTGCTTACCAAATATTCCAGTGCCATCAAATAAATTCCAAACATGTTCAAACCGTGATTAATCGGCCCAGTCTACTGTGACTCACTGACATAGAAGCTGATGACAGTGCTGTATATCCGAACACATGGAGCATCCAACATGCATTTCGTCCGCATGGATTTCTCCAATAAAGTTGCGAAGCATTCAACGTAAATTCAGCGGGCGTTAATGTTGTTTTGAATGGTCCTCCCATCCTAATTAACTCCACCAAAACCTGGATGTTCACATCTTACGTAATTCTTCTTCGATCGTTTTCCTCGCCGTGTTCCGTGTCTCCGGCTGCAATGCAGATTGACATCATTCTAGTTACCAGGATTGAACAGAACTCTAAAACTGGCAATATGGTATCGTGATTTGCTCCCTCAAAGAACACCGTAAGCTTGTCAATTCCCTTTGCTATCAGTCATGAAGTGCACCTGCAGGGATCACGTGAAACTTTGACATTGAAAGTAATCCATTTAATCGATCATAAAAGTACGAGTTTGAGTTAACACCAGAAGATGACGATCACAAATTAGGCACACGTGAATGATGAACTGCAGTACTTCACTGAAGTACAGAAAGTAGCACAAACTACATGTCAGATGTCATCAAATGACGACGTATGGTGGCAGCATACTTTAATCTTAGCTATGGGCATGTACGTTGTCTACAACAAGGGGGCATTTCTTTGCTGAGAAGGAAACTTTTGTGGTGTAATCTACACGAACAACAGCATGCGTTACGCTACCAAATAGCGTCAACACGGGGGCAGAGATCGAGTTCCACCAAACACTAGTTAAAAGATGCATACCGGATTTCTGAACTTGATAAAACAATAGTAATTGCGCACACATTATATCAATCACTCTATATTTTGTTTCAAAATACGATCTAGCCACTAAACATAATGTTTTTGAAGACTTTTAATAAAGGGCTCTTTACTAACGATGCATTTTACTATGCCGCCTTACGACGTGTGAGTCGATTAAACTCACGCAGTCGAACCAGAGGAGTCTGAAGGGTTCTCGATACAACTTTCAACGTCAATTGAACGAACTGAATCCGAATACACCACGTGTTTACATGCCGCCGTTCGACCTAGGGTTCCGGGGTCTGACTCCAGCTAATGACCCTGAAGCAGTGGATAGTTCGGCCCACAACTTAGCTCAAAACTATCAGTCCGATGAATCGGAGAATAAACCTCCTTTGATTAAACAGCCACGCTTGCCCATGGCAGGCAAACAAGTTGCACACAACCTATTTTTATCTGGACGGCAAAATCCAGCTGCATCCGAATCAACGACCTATAACTTGTTGGGAAAGACACACATTCCCAGCGGATTTCAGTCTAGTTTGTACGCAAATCGTAAAGAAGGTAACAGTCAGTATTCCTGGAATCCACAGAATGTATATGCACCCCGAGAGTTTCGACATTTCATGAAAACATCGAAATGCGCCTAAATATGATGCCGGTGATCGACAAAACAGTTATGAATCTTCCATTAATAATTTTAGGCAAAAAGATTTAACGTTTGGAGAGAAGCCCAATACTCCTTATAAAAATCCGTACTCACCATGGCAGGCAAATCAATATGGTAAGCCCAGACAGATGGTCGACTGGAATACTAATGTTTATCAAACCGATCAAATAAAACCTGCGCCAGTCAGTCAGTCCGCTTGGTATGATGCTAATCAACCCTGGAGCGGTGAACATACTGCATGGGTGGACCCTCTTGACTCCATGGCACATTCTTCGGGATTATCTCAACTTCATATGGAAACGCTAGCTGTTGGCCACCCGTCAAATTACCAAGAAATCACTGAAGAGGAAGTGAGCAGGCGTATGCAAGAGTATAATAAAGACATACTTGTTAACAGTAATCTCAATTTGCCAACACTTCCTTCACTTTCCGGACAAAACTCAAATCCACAAACCGGTAGACATCTGGGTGAGTTTCATGTGTATATCGTTGAAATTGTGTGAAGTGATACTTAATGAATGATCATGATAGCTTCTTTGTACAATCATTTTTATTCGGAATACTGCCACTGACCAATATGTCTTTTAAAACAAAAAATGAATGACATATTTCGGCTCCAGGATCACAAAGACCCTTCTCGTAAACTGGTTCCAAATGACTCACATTTAGGTTAAGACTACTTCTTAGTCCATCATTAAGGATGTTGAACATAAAACGAGATGTTAACACTTTAGTTGCTCTGTTCATTAACTAAGGTAAAATGCCGATATGCATAACATGCAGGTAGCAGCTAGAACAACGGAAACAGTCACTCTTAGACTTTGCACGAGACTAGCGCGTGTTACCAGTTTCGAGGCAAACAAACTACCTGAATTAACAAGTTACACACATACAAGGTTGGATGCAGTCTCT
>LOND01028430.1:0-28946 GCA_014220965.1 Paragonimus kellicotti | reverse complement strand
GTTTTGACCAGTTTTGACAACTGATTTAGAAGACTCTATGTTGATATCGGGTGATAATCTTCTAATCTTATCCGCCTTTTACTCTATTCCTCTAACCAGTCGTTTCCTTCTGCCGTATACGTTTATCAAAATCAACTGTTGCCATGTTCTTGAAACTCTTGTTTTATTGGAGTCGTTTGTGAAAGTACTGGCCCAGTTATTTAGTGTTTGAAAGAAACAGAATACCTAAGATGTTACTTTCGGGCCTTCGAATGGGAAAGTGACCCATATAGGCAATAAAGGTTGCATAAGTCATCGTTGCAAGAATGTTATAATGTCTGAGTAGGCTTGACTAGACATTAAGTCATCCGGCCACTGCAGTAGGAGAAAACACCGGTGAAACCGGAGATAGCCAGGTCTTTCACGAAGCTGAATAAAAACCAGTGGAGGTCATGCTATCACAGATAGTGTCCATTTGGACTAGTCGATTGTATGCACTAGGATCGATGAGCTATCGTCAAGATTATCGAATTCATCGGGCTGACATTGCCGTCTTAACAATGAACGCACTTTTATGGGGACATATCACGGTGCTATGTTCATGGTCAGTGTGAGATGTTTTGGTAGCATATGTGGATTAAACGTATGCAGATCGTAAACTGCTACGGAAAACAAAGTTAACAGTCCTATTTTGATGGTGAACCTGGGTAATTTGGGTAAGAAAAATGAGGTAAGAAAGAAAATAATCAGGTAAGAATAAGGTACGTTGTGATAAAACTGATTAACCTTGCAACTCGGCCGATTGCCCTCGCAAAACTCTGCAACCGTTCTTGTCTTATTTTTGAATCAGTAGTGAAGATTCGGGGATTTAGGTTATTTGAAAATTGAACACCACCCACACTTGATCGCAGCCTTCGCATTCAGATAAGCCTTTCGGCTAGCCCACTTCGAAAGGAAGCACTAGACTCGAGTTTCGCTCTTATTAGAGCTCATCAGTAGTGCATATCCTTGTCTGGATCGGAGTTTGCACTCTGACCCTCGTGCTTGTGAGACTAGCGTGTTAACCACAACGCCAGCAACCTCACAATAGGCATGACCGAAATGATCAAATCCGAACGCTCAACCACAACCTTGTATGAATAGTGTTCAGCTTGCCCGATCATTTCGAAAGGAGAATGAACAGAATCACTCTGTTCTATCCAATCGATAACCCCGTGATCAGGACTTCTCAGTTGGGTTGAAGTTACTCCCTTCACTACTGATTCAACCGTGCTCAGTTGGTTCAATGAAGACAGTAACTTCAACCTAACTGAGAAGTCCTGATCACGGGGTTATCGATTGGATAGAACAGAGTGATTCTGTTCATTCTCCTTTCGAAATGATCGGGCAAGCTGAACACTATTCATACAAGGTTGTGGTTGAGCGTTTGGATTTGATTTCATTTTAAAATGTGAATTTTCACATGATTTTGTATTTGTCATTTATTATCGCATCCATTGCAAATGAGTATAGACACTACAGTTCAGTGTAAAATTATGTAGACATTCGTCGCTTATGAACCCATTCCCTGATCGAACGTCAGCACGTGATGTCCTGGCTACGAGGAACTGAAGGAAACACTGTCTCAATGGTCGGCTACGAATGACGAGGCAACGAACTACTGGTATACTTCGAGCTCATAAGTGAAGACATATGGTCGCGAACTATACCTTGGTCAAAGAAAATATACACCATGAAAAAAATGCTAACACTCTAGGAGAGAAACTATGTCATACAGTCGGGCGTAGGAGAAGAGGCCGTGCCATTTTCTACTCATGAAACTATCGCACGGCTTCAAGGCAACAGTAACTTTATCATATGCTGGTTACATGCGTCTGGACCGCTGCCATCCTCATGACTTAATCGTTTGCTAGAATCCGCCCAGCATAGCCATGATCGATAGTCATTCGTGAAGACATGTGCAAATACTGACAACCGACTTATCTCCTTGATGGACCGAATTGTGATCACCTAATCTGTGCTGAATATGGTTGTGACTTGACGATGTTCAACCTAGACTGGTGAACGCCAATATTGAGTCATACAATTAATGCGTAATAAAGTTACCAGCGCAATCGATCTGTGCGATAGTCCTATCCACGTATCTGTTCGGAACTAGTGATATTTTTCTGGCACAAACTTGTGTATGCTCGCTACTCTAGCTGCCACACTCATCGGACCTTAAACCGATTAAAAGTGCTCGGGATTGGCTAGGTCTCACAGCCAATCGACACGCTCATTTCAACTGGCAGCGTTACCCATTGATACGTGGACTAAACTACCTCATTAGTACACTAAAGACCTAGAATGAACTGCATGAATAAGCATATTGGAGGAGTTGTCATAAGTAAGAGAAGAGTGTGTTGGTACAAAACAGGAAATGCTATGCGGTGTTACCCAGAGCAGAAACATTTCGTTTCCAGTAGTACTTGAAAAACAGAATACCTTTTGAATTACGTATGTTGTGAGGAAACAGATATCTCAGAACTATACTGGAATTACCCTTTACAAAGTGAAATGCACCCAGTTCCCTCAGGCAGAAGTAACAATATCTCATTTTGGGGACTTAGTCCAGCCTGTAATCAGAGCTGGCCATTAAATTACATGAAACCGTCTGTCAGCAGTCTTCACACACAACTTTGACCAGAACATAAGCTAAGATGTGGTCAACTGATCCAAATAATCAATGTTTTGTTGTATAATTCTGTTCCATGAACAAAGCCCGTGGTTCACTGGTTCAGAGGGGTTTTACAAGCTTTACCGTGAGGCATTTTCGCACAGACGTAATTTGATAAAATCTAGTCCAAAGCAACGTACACCATATGATTACTGAGAGATGTGAGTAATGTTTTATAACGATGAGTTCTCGCAAATATGTTTGCAGCTTAGAAATCTCACCTGTAACATATACCATGCCTTCGGAAAAAATTACGTTCCTCTCCATCGGTGGTAGAATGAAGACACCTTAAATGGCCGCAAGCTGTAACTCTGTTGTAAGGTGAAAAAGAACATCAGATAATGTAACGCCAATCAGTTCGTTGTTCATTTTCCATATTTACAACAAACATTAGTAGATGGTACGTCGATAAGTTACTTCCTTCTCAACTGCAATATCAATAATCTTATTGAAACCTCACTGTTAATTATGAACGCACGTCTGTTTTGGGGGTTTCAGTAACTGAATGTTTTATTGCCCACATCACTCATGTCCTATGGGACTACAATGTCGTCGATTCTGATTAGAACTATGTCTGTTGAAGAAAAACGCGTTGCTCTGTTGGCGTTTTTTTTCCAGAGGTGTTCTGTATATAAAGGATAAATTTTACGGCCGCGTATTATGACTGAAGTGATTGTAATTTATCGACCTGACGCAAACACCCCGTTGATTGGACTGACAAGAGCCATCTCATGGTCAGCTGACCTCTTTTATGATACTGGTAGTCTACCGAGTAGGGATTTCAGCTCTGTACACCAAGACTGTCGCTCCGTGCTCTTAATCAGTCTACCCTCTATTTGGCAGGTACAGAGAATGGCAACATAGTTCAGTTTGACCATCCAAAAATATTTATTCTGTCATCTATGCTTAGTTATGAATGGGGAGTTCTTACTCGTAAAGTGCCAGTTGGAGTATACAACACGATACTTGAATCAGTTTACCGTGTTTAGTTTAGTAGAGTTTGTAGCCAACACCGTGTAGGACGACATAGATAGAAGCGGTGTGAAACAGGACAAACTTGCATGTATTCTAGAACCTGAAATAAAATTTTGAATGTGACATTTAAAGACCATTTATTACAGAACACTCTATACATCCAGACTTTGAGGACTACAACGCTGTTAAGTGGCCCGCATGCTCCATTCTTAAACTTAAGTGTTTGAACAGGCTATTCGTCTCCAAGAAGGTACCAGGACAGCATGCCGAATGTTCGACCGCCCAATCCGGTTGTGTGTAGTAGTGCACCTGTCCACTTACGTGTCAGAGATCTGTATTCATACGTGCAATGTCTAGCCAGCCTTTGGGGTATCTTTGGCAAGAGTCATGTGATGCATTTCGCGAACCGGGTGCAAGCAAATATCACAAAAATCTAGCTGCACAATAAGTTCCGATCACGCACAGAATTCCAAAATTTTTGTTTGTATACAAAGTTATGAGAGAAAACATGTCCCTGAGGAACAGCGGGACTAGATTATTTCCATCGATTGATATAACCTTTCCTAGCAAAATTACTTACCCGCTCTTAGTCGAGACGAAACGTTTTTATGCACCCAAATAGACGACTATTCAACATTCACGTACTTAAGCCTTTATCAAACAGACTAAAAGTTACTGGTTCACTTTTACAATTAATTGTTGTGCAATGTTTCTGGGTTGCTAAGACACCATGCCGGGTAGGGGATAACGGAAGGATCACAACGACGGACACACACAGACTTACGAGGTGATCCGATTGGGAATGCAGGCGCGCATCTAAAAGGATAGGTATAGAAAGGATACTGAGATTCAAAATAAAACATTTAGGGAACGATCGATTCGCATTCTATGAAGTGCTGAAAAATAATCATTTTGCTGAGATCAGGACAAGAAGTACTAGTTTTGCCAGATCAGAGATTTAAAGACTAGAAAAGATTACAAAAGAGAACTGTAACCCACAACGGAATGCGTATACATTCGTAGAATGATAGAATATGTTCTGTGGGAAATATGGAAGTAAAACATCTCGCTTTTGCGAAATCTCCGTCAACGTCAAAAGATCACTACAGCTTGCAGCATAATGTGGGACTGAAATAGTTTACAAATTACGGTCTAGAAAGGACTGCGCTGTCACCACTTTAAGGACATTAAACAAAAAGCTTTCGTCAATGTGACCCTTCAGACAGAGAAAATAACAAGTCGATATATGTGGGCGCTTTCAACGATGAGGCTAGTGCGTTGGACCGGTTGATCGGACCAATATACTGTTTCTGTAGGGCTTCGGAACAGGATATATCTGAAGGCTAGACAACAAATACGATGGTACACACTTATTTCAGCAGTAACTAGTCTTTTCGAGTTATATTGGAGCTTATACGGAGCAAAAACAAGTACTAACAGAATTGAATCGAGCAAGCGAATAGAACACGGTAGAAGCCATTACTTCTTGAATATGATTGCTGGAAACACAGCCTCAATCAGATAACGGTTGAACCGCCAATGCTCATTATAGAAAGAAAACGTCATCATCTATTATGAAATTGAGTTAATATGCCTTAAGTAAAAACCAAGACGGTTTGTTTGCAACTGCCATTTAGAAACTAGGAAAATAAGTAGATAAGACTGACCAGTACGTTAGAGGTGGAAACGGGACTGACGGTACGCACAAAGATTTCGGTCCGAAGGCTACAATCCGCCATTTGAAGTCTCAGGATAGTTTTTTGAACGAATTCCAACACTGTAATCAGCAGATATCTGGATGGGTTTTTCTTTGGTGTTGATGTGATGCAAGCGTTCTCCATACGGCGACTGCGTGAGTCGTAGTGTCCCATACTTTCGTCGTCAACAACGACGCGGTGTGATACACTGGTTGAATGTATCCGCGAAAGGCCCAGAAAAAATTTCGTCACACCGTTTGTGAATAACTAAGGATAGTCCATATGGCTTCTCAATTTTTCGTACTTAATTTGTTGAATACCGTTCAGTGCCAATTAACTACTTTGTGCTACTTTCTAAAGTATATTTGCCACACATTTAACAGACTGGGATTGCGTACAATTATATCACCTTTTCATTTCATCGCTTCACTCCCAAATCTTCCTTATCCGCACACTTTCAGATGCTTAGTTTCCCCAAAACTGCTGTTAATTCTTTCTGAACTGGATGTGCACAGGTCTTAACAGTGCACCTCCTGAAGAGGAAATATTGAAAAGAATTAGTGAGTTTATGGGTATAGCTCCAACCAGTCAATATCAGTGTACGAGAAGCGCCTTTCCATTGTATTTACATCACAGACTTCTGATGTCTGATCTGTCAGTTCAGAGACATTAATGCATTATCCTGGGGAAAGCCTTAAGGCTAGAACGACCTCATGCGACCGCCACTAAAAAAGAGGATAAACTAATAGTGCAGACTTCAGCCCATCTGCTTCCACTAATGCGCTGGAATCTTGTATTGTAGTTCTCATGTTTGTGAAAGTGGATGAAAAACTATTTATGAAGATCATGACAGAATCATTTTGATTTTGTCCAAACTAAGGAGTAGATGCGTACCATAGTAATCTCACTGTGCAATACGACAATAAGGAAGAGTAGGCAGGTTTATGCTCCTTGGAATACACACAAACTGTTTATCAGTGTTTGTATTCGAACAAATGCATTGAAAATGAAAGAACGTATGAGTTAAAATTGGCTCCCTTATTTCTAAAACTTTAGTTGCATTCTACAACTTACGGTATTTTTAACGATCGAAAATACCCCCAGGTAGACTAGAGTCCACATTTTTAGATTACAGTCGAAGCAGATTTTAGTCCACACGCACTAAGCGAAGTCTCTGGAGGTCACCACTGTCCAGTATATTGAAACATTTATATTAAATTTTTCAGTCCGATATTGCGCATGGAATGTCACAAAAGATTCAAGCTGTTGTAGTCGTCATCTCATAACTCAACATCTTTTGCTATCTATCATACTACAAGCTTTACTGATAGGCCAACAGACATTTGGAGCAGGTAATGGTTGCTAAATTTTGATTAAGTAGAAATAGACACGGTGAACGGACATAAGCGATGTTCCGGTACTATGTGACTGTTGTGTAGCTCCCTGCGGAACCATAACAAAGACTGGGTTCCAACCAAGATATATTATTGTGAAAACTATGAACATAATTATAAAGAACATTCGAAGCTACTGATCATGCAGTTTTCATTGGTCGATTGTTTGCTTGGTCTGATTGTTTTTGTCCTCCTCGGGATATTCACTTTTTGTCCACTAATGCTACCCGATTTCCTGACCGTTTCTCACCCACTGATTAGGTGCGTGGTGTAGTTTGTCGTGTTCACTCATTCCAATCAATCTGCATTGCCATTTGGTCATCCCATCGTTGAACCATTGATAAATTATCTGACCTTGATTATCAGGCCAGACTAGTGTCTGTTGGGGTCAGTAATCGGTTTCCACTGTCATTATAACGACTAAATGATAAAATTTGGACGGGAATCCACTTTGACTTTCCCAGCTATCGTCGCCCAGCAAACCAACATAAATATTGATCCCTAAAACTGTTGTTGTCATTGTACATTAGAGTAAAGGCGAATTACAGACTACATAGATTACCTCACTTCAGAATCCGCCAATAGGTGACTGAACTCCAAGTTGTTCAGCCTGTTCCTTTCAAAGGTTTCGTTTGATCAACCTTCTTGCTAGAAAACTGTCTTTTTTAGATTCACATTGGTTCATGGTTATTCTGCATGAACTATTTGTTTACATCGATGGTTCCTACCCTTTTTCTTTCCCTTAACCTCTCAGACACCATGTCATACTCCCACTCAGTCGGGATTGGTTGAGTGAACATTATAGACAGGCCAATGAAAGTTAACAACTCATTCAGTATAATCCATTATAAATCTGCGTATACGTCCATTTTTAAATACTGCAGTGATAACGGTTACTCAACACAGTATAGAATGTAAATTAGAGATTCGAAGCCCTAATCTTTCACCCGTTTCCGCTTCGTTTCCCAGTCTTACTCCCCATTTATCCTTTAATAACCCCAGCAAGAGATATCGCTCGCCATGCGAAACAGAAATGCATATTAGCGAAATAATTACGGTTAGCCCCATATTAAACATTTCTACATAGTCGACAATACTTCATCTAACATTCCGTTTTGACGAACCAGCGTGACTTGCTAACCTACTAGACAATCCGAACGACATACATAAGGACAATGAGTGTTTGAAGATTGTATTTGTGACCGCTTGTCCACCTGTGTCATTGTGAGGTACAAACAATGTGGGATCGCAGTTCGATTTAGAAGAGTGTTCTGCAGAGCATACGCCGTTTTCGCATCTGAATCTTACATCATTTGTCAAATGTCTTGCCTATGCTTCATGAATATTATTCACAAAATTACTTAGGTGACAGCTAGCATCAACCTGACTTATGCGTGATGCGACAGGCAAAACATGGTTTGCTAGCGAATTGGGACAATTTGCAGGCTACACCACAGGGTAACTCGGAAATGAGTTATTTTCCGGTCCGCTTCTAACCATTTGTTAATTATGCGGCGGTGGGTATAACTGTTGAATAATATACAAACGATCTCATTACTAATGCATATATTCGTATAGTAGATATTGTGACATCTTACCCACATTTATTTTACAGTTTTGTAGCGTCGCAGTTTGTTTGGGAAGGTGCTGTTATGACATATATACGAAACATGATACACCACTCTTGAAGCAGATTGGATTTACAGTAGGACATGGATGTCTCAGTAGACAACAGTCGATTGTTTGTATGATTGGTTCATCATAGTACTGGATAGTTATATATTGCGTGTGTAACTTTGCCTGCGTTCAAGTAAGTTATGTATTTGTAGGATGAATGTTGTTTATCAGGGTGTGAATCTCTTCACCCACGTATATATGACTGAATAAGTTATGGACAATGGCTGTTAAACGTCAGTCAATGAATAATGATAATGACGGTGATGGTGAGGTTGAGGAGGATATCAAAGATGGGGCCGGTGATAAGAGAGAACCACGCTTTTATTTGTCTTATATGGATCATCTGTCACAGGAGCCTCTGGATGGGCTTCGTGAACATGCAATGTAAGTTACATGTCCACATGATTATTTTTTATGGACCTGTCCTTTAAGCTAATGACAGCAACTAGACTTAGACAACAGAATTGAAATGTGATCAAATACACTTACATACTCATATACACACACGTATGTGTGATGTTAGTGCTAATTACGCAGGCTTGACAGTGGTAGTTTTGTCTGTCAAACTATCAAGCAGTCTAGATCAACGTAACTAGCTTCAAGGTCATCAGCAGTCGGGCACTGAACGGTAAAATTAAGAACCAGCATTGTTGAAATATTGAGTTCTTAGGAGTACAGTGGATGGGTGCTGAATCACCGGTTTTACTATCTTAATATAACCTTCTGTGTCGGTTGTGACACGTAATCTCACTTTCTGTCCGCGGTTTGTGATCAATTTGCGGACATCATTTCAACTATTTACCACTGGTTGTAGCTGCCAGCATCTTTCTAGTAAGTTATGCGACCGATCGGATAGCGAACGGGAGCACCACACGTTGGGTCGTCCGCATAGAGTGTGGACCCACATATGTCAATATGCTCTCGTGTCGGACAAATCTAGTAAAGTCTGTGTGATGGGGTCAGCAGTAGGCTGAACGTTAGAACACCTCGGAATGTCCACTCAGGTGCATCAAAAAAAGGATAAGCTCAACTTTGTTAGCGCAGTCTTCGTCCATTGGGTCTGCCATTGTGTAAAAATTACAGGATACGACTAGAAATTAACGGTCACTGACTGAAATTGATGAGAAAGAATTAAACGAAATGATCGCAGACCATATTTGTCGCTAAAAGTCAGTGGATAAGGCTGAAATGTGACAGAAGTACTTTTTGCGTAAATCAGGATAGGATTGTGTAATCTAGAGAACGGTAGAACTCCTGACTGCATAATCATTACAAATTCACAGGATAAAGTTGAAGCTACATACCGGACAAGTCGGCAGTCAATGTGAGGGTATCCGTGATTTTTCTGACAATAATACAAAAATCTAAGCTAAGTAACTTTAATGGTTAATTAACCACTTTTAATTGAATTTGTTCATCATGACAAATAGAACGAACTATTGTTAGTGTGGCGGGTAACTTTCAGAACATCAGTATAGTTATCTAGCCGATATAAAAGGCACCTAATAAGATTCTTTGTAAATCTCAAACACTTGAAAAAACGAGGCTAAATTAGACTTCGTCGTTCTAGAAACACCCAATAAAAAATGTTTGGAATGCCCAGAAGCCCTTTTGGTATGTTACTTAGCCAGATAATTGAAAGATGCACTTTATTAAGCGAACACTACTTGTTGGTGTTTCCAGTTTTGGTTACTGTTCTAAATGGATGGTGTTTGCTGAGCCAGTAAACACAACTTTGGTTAAACCTTGTTTCTCCTTAGCATAAGGAGGCAATGATGGCTATACATCTAATTTGTCAATGATTTCCTTCGGGTTGCCCTGGTGTCGATGACTATATGGTGTGAAGGTATGCGTGTCCGTACTCTTGTCTGTCTGTCTTTGTCTATATTGCTTACAGGTTTTTGTGTTTGCAAATGATATGGTAAACGAAGGTCAACATACTCGTAGCTATATGTTCTTCCTGCATGAATAAAGTAAGTCAGTAGGACCTAGCCCTAAACTAATCTAGCTCATGCAGCGTTCCGACACATTATTCGTGCTGCAAGTATTCGTCCGTGACACTGCGTCTATAAGTCTATGGATCCGCTATTTAATGATTAACACATTTTGCTTTAAAAATCACGAATGTATAATGAAACCCGTTGTGTTTATGATATTGAGTAATACAAGGTCCTATCGTAACGCATTCATTGTTCTGTTCTCGTTCCAGATTGCAATAAATTTGGTGAAGCTCACGTTGGGAACCTAAGCAAGCCTAAACCTATATTTTAATTCTATCAGCATATATTCTTCCTTCAACTCGAAAACAAGAGGTATAATGAACTATTGTTGACCATCATAAATCACAAGCAATAACTGATGGTTATGAATCAACAGTCTGACGTACTGAACAAACTAATAGTTTTAAGTCTAAGTCCAATTACATACAATAACTTTGATCACTCCCTCTAAAGAGCTAAGCTCGACCCTTGAAGTTTCCGGTTGCCCTGGATGAAAACTGGACAAGCAGACTTATTTTTATCAATATTACCATCTTAATGAGATGACCAGGATTTTTCATATCTTAGTGAACTGCAGTCAAGAAGCATGATCTCTTGATTCCGATTCAATCGGCAGTTTGACACTTGACTTCATTTCAGATCTAATCGTACAAATTTTCTGGATTCATAGCGATGGCCATTGTCTCTGATTTTTCTTACGGCCCACCAAGTTAACAGTCACATTGCACTCTGGTACCTTACTGTTTTCAACATTCACAATTACACACTTTTCCAACTGACTCTAACAATACGCCAGAAGAAATGGTACCGCTTGATTGCAACCGATATGCTAAATGTTTCCGCTGGATCGCCACTCTAGTTTATTGTTATCAAGGCCCAGTCTTGTTACAATCACACATGTTCGTTTATCTTATAACCAAACGGAATGTGTAATCAACGTTATGTCGTACAGGCTGTTGGCTAATTGTTAGTCGTTATATACCAGCCTATATCTCAAAGATGGATTTCCAGTGGAATCACACGAATACGTCAATAAAACGTTAAACCACGTGAGTCAGTTCGGAACAAAACCAAATTCATTTATGTTCACTAACTTCTAACCTGAGTAACTGAAACACTTCTGTTTCCCACGACAAACTCCGAAGGTACACTTTCGTAAGCAAACACCTCACTGAGTCTATGGTCGGTGTGACTGGATAATGTAACAGTTCTTTAGTCTGGAATGTGTGTGGATCAGGAGTAATTGGAAAATGGGTTAACGGGCAAACGTCCCAGACCAAACAGGGTGGAGTATTCACTCTGTTTTGTGACAAGTTGTGCGAAAACTCGCCAAACGTTGTTACACTTCGACACACTGAAGTGGCCGAGATTCAGAAATTAGTTTGGTTCACAAACTTGAATAACGCATCTTGGTGACCGTGACAAGATGGGACTTTTTGGGTTTGCCAAATATACACGAAGAAGATATTGATTCTTGCTTATGCGGCACAGTCTTCGTGTCGGTTGGGCAGTACCTTAGTTTGGGTGTTTTGTAAAGGTGAGGAAAAATGATCCAAACTAAACAAACGGAGAAAATCTGGAAACGACCAGAAAGTAGACAATTCTGGGTGCAGGCCATCCGATTCGACTGAAAAGTTAAGTATTAGAAATTGCTCGTAACGTTTTATTCTTTACAATCCATTTGTTAAAAAAATGATTTATCAAAAGATTATTACTATTATTTATTAAAAGACTCGCATCATGCATGTGGCAGCACACAGAAGCAGCACTGTGTATGGCATGCGCCTGTGTGGATGATGGCCTGTTAATGATCGATGGTCAACAAATCTCTAACATTGGTCATCTTTTGAGTGCAGGATCAATGAATAGGACAATGGTTTCCAACACTGCGGTAGAGACTAAAATTTTGGTTGCAGGTTGTTAATAAAAACTCACTAGATAAACTTTACAACGTTTATTCTTTTCAAAGTGCTCATATTTGGTGTCAGCTTAACTCAAATCATCCCATCGAGGAAGATTTATGTCATAGGTCTAGCCCGCGCACACACTGCCCGATTTATGACACAGCACACGCATGTCCGTAGCGTCATCTCAAATGTTCATGATGATATATCAGCTCTATTTGTCGTTCAACACTCTTTACCAATTAGTACTGGCCTGGTTTATATGTTGAGTGTACGTGTAAGAAAGAAAATTTTCCCTTTCGGAAGTATTGGTTTTGTACATGAAAGTTTTAATCAGAGTTTGTGAATTAAGAAATAGAGTAAAGCAATTTCTCAGAGAGAAAAAGTGAGTTAGCACACTGTTCTAACAAAATCAACTGATTAGTCTGACTAACGTGACTAAATCAGATACTTAACCGTCTTTATACACTCAGTTTCGGCGTATAGGGTCATGACTAAATTATTGTATATGATAACAAAGACATCTCTTACTTCACAATAAACGGAACGCTTGAAATAAAACAGCTTAGTAAGGTAGACTGATGCATTCCCAACACACAGTGCGCTTTGGAGTACATTAGAAGTATAACAGAATAAGCAAGAATGTGGGTTTTTTTTGAAAAAAAACCAAAGGATATCCTGAACCAAATGAATCGATACAAGCCAGAGATCAATGAACTCCGAAGGAAGAGTTGGATCGGAAATGAGTTTGACGCAAGAGTGTTGTAATTAGGGATTGACCTCAACGGAGTTGAAGAGAAACTAATGTTTCTGTACGGAAAACCACGCAAAAAGAGTCTGTTTTGACATCGAGCGGAAGATAGTGGACAGCGCTACAAGATGGACCAGGTTTTAACAAAGGAACCAATAAACTACCTTCGCTACTATCTATGACATATTTTTGCTAAACAAAATTTTCCCATATTTTGACAGTCAGAGTTGAGTCAAGGAATATGTTTGATTCTCAGCACGAATTACTTGCTCTGTATTCTTATCCCTACTGTGAAACCCTAAAATGAGGAGATACTGTAAAAATTGACCATGAATGAAATTATTAAAATTTGAAAAATCAAAAATGTAAACGCTCTCATTAGTATTATGCTTTTTCATACGATTCCCTCAATATTCTTAGTTTATTAGGTGTACTGTGTAAGGAGGTAACATATGGTGGAATATTTGAGTTTCAGCGAAACGGTTAGGAAATCGTTATGGATAGGGATTCTGAAACTTGACTTATTCAAACATGAGCACTGAGTTAGACGGCGAGCTGCGGTGTATCAGTTCGGGGTTGCAAACTTCAAAGCATAGTTCCTCGTATGTTCAGCTCTGAGTGACTAAAAATGGTTTGTTAGTAGCTTACCGAATATGTGAAAAATTTTGTGATTGAACATGAAATATTGTCTTAAGAAATGACACAGTGTTACATTTTTGTCTGGGCGAGGGAATATATCAAATGTTATGGCTTTCTTAACAACACTTCTTCAAGCATGTTCAATGAGTATCACATCACAATTGAAGTACCCACTATGGACTTACGTTTAAATTTTCATAGCAGGGCGGATGATGGAGGTAAACATTGTGAGAACGTCCTTATGGTGTCGTTGGTTTACCAGATCTAATAAGAGCAAAACTACACTTCAATACTTCCTTTTTGGGAGCTGGCTAGCCCGAAATCATATCTGAATGCAAAGGCTGCAATCAATTGGGGATGATGTTCTGGTTAAAATAATCTAAACCTCAGAACTTTTATCAATGGGAAACAGAATAGATAAACCACTTCTCTATAAAGAAACTGTCAGTTTGGTATTACAAAAGTAACGACCAGCAAAATTTTCCGTACACACTGTTTTTCTGTTCGGTAGTTTGCGATGTCACAGTTTTACTTTTTGTGTCGTATTTCTGCTTGAAACAATCGGACGACATACTGTCCATCCCGAACAGCCGAACTTTTCTTCCACTGAAATGAAGAAGAAACAATTATTCTGCATGCTGCACAGCTGATCACAGTTTCTCATAGCATTCAAATTTACGTAAGAACTTTTCAGTTAGTTGTTTTCAAAACATACACGTTCCTCGAGTTTCGTTTCTACGATTGATATGTATCATTTCCATAACCGGGAGGTGGAATCCGTTTCGTGTACGACCGAAAAGTTTTGAGTTTTGGTGCAGCCATTTGCCGGTGACATTCACGTTTGCCCAGCTGCCTAATAATGAACAATGTAAACAGTTCCAGTTGCATCCAGTCAATAAATCCGTTATTGAAATTAATTATCAAGCTGAAATCTGAGGTCATCGAACTTGCTAAGCACTATACCGATAACTTGTAAGCAGTGGAGAACTGAGAACTGAAAAACCTGGCCGTAAATATCTAATCATGGGGTAAACGGGTCGATTCTTCTGTCTTTCAACAAATCAGTGAGGTTAGATGAATACTACTTACAAGCGATTGTGCTCAAGTGTTTAGGTATGGTAAATTCGCCAAGCTTAATGTGAAATCACTGGCACTGTCAGCACAGTTGTCTCAAGAGCACACAGACCGGAGTTCACATTTCGACCGTAGCCTGTATCCAAACTGCTGACACATCCTTACAAGAACCAGGCTCTGACTTTAGTACTTTTTCCCCGAAGGTATCTTCTGAAAGTAACTATCCCAAATGAAATATTGGTGATCGGATAATGAGTGCTGGTCCAAATTCATATCAAACAGATCGGCAATCATTCCGAGAATACTCACAGGTTAATTGATGTTGAAATCAATTCACGTCTTTTCAGGAGTCAAAATTGTTGCACCATTACAGTGAGCTTTTACTTAGTCCATAATGTTTAGAGTATACCTGAGATACTGGTTTTACACCTCCACTTCACGGGATCATAACTTATAAATGTCCGTTTTCCAGTTTCATTTTAACTAGCTACGCAATCAAACGGAATTTTTCAGTCTGGTATTTGTTGTGCGGACGAGTGATATGCCCGTCTCGAGTGTAGCGACGAATGTTGTGCTGATGGATTTTGAATTAAACCAACTTAGGCACATAATATGCTCCTATCCTGCAAAAAGCTAGCCAAACTCACGCAAGAATGAATACACCTTGTTAACCTAAATAGGACTCGTTGATCAAACACAGCTCGTGGTGTGCACGTTGCGCATGTGGGTTATATTTTAGGCGAGCTGTCATGAAAGCCAATGTTGGTTGACATAGAAAAAAGCTTGTGTAACAGCACACCAATGCAGATAGACCTCTGTGAATTGTGGAAGGTACTAAACGATTTTCTTCATGACGCGTAGTCTGGCCACCACAAACTTGATTACAACAAACGATTCCCAGACAATTCAGTCTGAATACTGGATCCTTCCAGGCATATACAGGTTTATCACCTAAGCTGCTAACTCTATATCGTCAGCTGAGGTGATCCGATAAACTGAATGATCTTAAGATTCCCGAAAACTAATTTACCCTGGAAATAGGAAGCACTCAGGTAACTAAATAAACCAACAAGAAATAAACAAAATTACGGAGCTGTGCCAGGTCCAGAAGAAATGGCCGAAAATAATCAAAAAATAGACTCACTATAGCAACTGAATTAGGATACTGATGCGACAGACTATAATCACCTGGATTCGGATAATTTAAAGAAAAATGTAAATACATTTATGAATACGGTTCAATTTCGGAATTAGTCTAAAATGTCTACTTTAACAAAATTTACAAGTAGGCAGAAGTATATAAGAAGCACCTTCCGCAAACAAACCCAATATTCTCCAGCAATTCGTCAGTATAGCAACCACACCATATAAATCATTGAAAACAGTTTAGTCAGTTTAGCATCGATCGATTCAACCGGGTTAATTCATCCGGGACTAGTCTATCCCGAGATAATTCAACCCGAGGCGTTTCATCGGACTGTTGCAGTGGCTGCAAAAAATATTAAACCTAATCAAATTGCTGAATACCACATGGTCGGAAACAAATAGTTTCCAGTACTTCTTTCAGCACATTACCTACACAGAGCATTTTTCAATTTTTTAAAAGTTTGGCTTTTGTGTACTTTTAGCATGATTGATAATTCTTATCATCGTATGAGGCATCATTTAAAAGAACTACAGAGCATATTCTTTTTTGTAAATACCTCCAAAAACACATTACATCCATGTTTATGAGATCATTTCACACGTAATAAACCGTTAGCTTGCGAGGCCAATGCAGAATCGACTTCAAGTTGGAGTGGTACCATTCCAGGATAAATATCCAGTTTACGTTGAGTGAAAAAATAAAAGTTTGTCCTGAAAACAAATTTTTACGTTCATAATAAATTACTTTGTGAAGAATTCCCTTGAACTTTGAATGAATTGTTCTGGAGTCGAGCTTTCTCCGGTCGAATGACGCATGAAATGAATTGGGTGGTCACCATTTTGATCACATTCCCGAATTTACATAGATCAACCTGGTGGTTTTCCAATGCCTTAATGGTTTACACCAAACAGAAAGTGAGTTCAAATACAACTTACACCGCATCGCAGCTCAACGACTCAGATAAAAATCCAACATAAGCATTGGATTTGGATTAATCAACAGCTGCGGCTTGGCTGTAGTGCATCAGTTTGTCCAAACCAATGTCCAAACAGGTCCACATCACGAGTATGACAATTGGAGTTTATCAATTGTTCCATACAAGAATACGCGGTTTTCTGGAGTTTAACAAAGGAAGACACTGAAGTCTACAGTACACCGTCTTTTATAACCGAACTAGCCGATAAACGATATTTGGTTGCAAAGCAATTCTGTCAGTCCCTCAAGTTTAGCAAGTGAATAACCTTGGCTACTCAAAATTAATAATTTTTTTCTAACCATTGTTAGCAGTTCGCTTAACTTGTCAAAGTAACGGTAGCATTCAGAGATATGAATCGTAAGGTGATGTAATGGCAACTAAATAAAACCTTGAGATGGTTCTTCTCTCTTCTAATTTGGCCAGAAAACAATAAGCAATCAACTTTTAATCCCATCAGTTAACCGCCACCTTCATCCGACCGCGTGGAAAACTGTTTTGTTCGTCTAGTAATTGCGTACACTGTTTGCCCAATTTTCTTCCTACCCTGTGGAGTGCTAATGCACTGCCGTCATTAGATCGAAGAAATAAATTACCTACAGTTCCATTATGTTCATTTATTACATCAGGAGGTTGTAAACAACCGTTACAGAAGACGAGCATGGTTGCGTCCAACTTGCCACCCATTGTTTATCATTGGGACCAGAGAGTAAAGTCATTAACTTATAGTCCACAATAAACGTCCAGCGATTCATGATTTAACACTACAGAATTATTATAGGGTAACCCACGTAACAGATTACTTTGTCAAGTTCGCTTATATTCACTGAAATGACTCCCATACCGAGGTTTAACCCAAATTAACAGGCAACTACATCGGTTTAGTACACGTTCTCAAGCGACTACACCCAGAAATACCAGAACATTTTGCTCAAAAGCTTGCACAGGAGAGCGTTAATGTGTATGTGAAGGT
Organism: Paragonimus kellicotti; assembly: GCA_014220965.1. Taxonomy (NCBI): domain Eukaryota; kingdom Metazoa; phylum Platyhelminthes; class Trematoda; order Plagiorchiida; family Troglotrematidae; genus Paragonimus; species Paragonimus kellicotti. The sequence continues at coordinate 11,047 of LOND01028430.1, read as the reverse complement.
CATCTTCAATCAACTGTAAACCTTCTGTTTTACACGTGAATTTCTGAGACAGGCTTATAAAGGGTGTGCTTTGAACCGATGAAAGTGATACATTTCGTCAAAATTTCTACCCCAAACCCACTACAGCACCTTGATACCTGTGAATCTACTTTCCTTAGGGACGTACCAACAAGTTGCACTCAATATATACATCATTCATACCATCAGCTTACCGAGGCAAACGGAACATATTCTGTATAAATTGTGGTTCTATGTAAGCTTATTGGATACCTACCACTGGTTCAAAATGATGAAAAATGGTCGATACTATCACAGAAAACTGGACAACAATAACAGAACTTGTAAATCTATTCGCAAGTTGACTACTGTCATTCGGAACGGAAGCCTACTGTTTAGTACAACATAATTTTGGAGTGGTCTAATTAAGTTAGCATAAAACTGTCAGATAATTAAATAGACGTGTCCCGGTAAAACAGAACACTGACGTGTACTCTGATACACTGAAACAGAGTACAACTGTCACCAAACTTCCCTACCTCTTTCCGATTAAAGACAGTTAACACACAATCATTTGCATTCACCACAGTCTGAATAGCGGCAAGTAGTACTGTTAAGTTTAGTTAGATTTGTTATAGTCTCCAAATGATTTCGAATTACAAGTCAACCGTATCGTTCTTAAAACCGGCGAGAGTATCACTTTGTTTTTGTTTGATTGATGTAAGTGGACAGTAGTTGCTAAGTGCTATGAAACAATGATTGAGTTTATTTGTGTTCTTATGTGGTGGGAGGGAGAAGTGGTTTGAGCCAAATTAATTGATGATGTTAGGTCTGTACCGTCACACATTAGCTCGCAAAACACGCACGTCTGAGCAGACCTTTCAAAGTTGTCATTTAGAATTAATTTCATCTACGCTGGTTAAACGGATTCTGTCATACTGTACAAAACAGCACTCAGTTGCAGTCAGTCAGGCAATACTCTAACTAAGAAAAACAAAACGGACTCAGTGTTACTCAAATATTAAACAGCACGATCTACTTTACTACAACGTCTATTTCGGTACATGGATATGCACCTACCCTCCATCCTTGACAAAAATGTAAGTCTGTACAATATTGTTAACCGATTAACATATCGAAAGTCAAAGTCGGTCTGTTTAACACTTCTATTTAATTGAGATCAGGGAAAATTAATTTATTTATTAATAGGTCACCGGAGACTGTTGCCAAAACGATCCCGATAAAACTCAAGACCATTGTAACTCGTGGACTACTGAGAGAAGTTTGTTAGGCTTACTTCTTCCAGTTCATATTAGAATCCCAGTATATCGTTTGATTAAGCTTTTCACGTATAACTTAAGGTAGGCTGAGCTTTGATTGTTTTAGTCTAGGCTAAGGGCATTCCCCGAATTTGCTTTGGAACCACAAATAGTAACAGTTTCTTACACAGGTTGAGCAACTATACTTCAAGGATTAACAATCATGCTTATGTTAGGACTAAAAGTGAGACAGTTCAATGGAAACATTCTGCTAAAATTGCGACATAATTCGGATTTGGGTTGTGTGTACTGGAACATAGTTTTAATGAAAAATTATTCTTCGGTCACATGTCGCGTGGTAAACGGTAAAAAACACCTATATGGTTAGTGCGTTGACGCGACTGTTGACTTTTCCCCGTCATTCTGAACGGCAAATACACTCACATTCTTTTGACAGAAATAGCCCTCATATAGTCAGTAATCGTCGATTACTCGCCACCTTGCCGAAATACATTTCATCGTTCCTAAAAATTGTCAATACTGACTTCAGGCACCAAAACAATCCAAAGTGAATTTCTTCCACTTTTCAAAGACGCTGATTATGTTTACGTGTGATAAAAATTCCTCCAAACTCATCCGGGTGCATTCTGTCAACGTTCTTTGTGTGATCCTTGTTAAGTTATCCGAAGTAACTATAGAATTAATTTATGAAGAACAATTCATTGTATCAAAAATTCAATGACAAATCCGTCGTGCGGATTACAAGAAAAATCAGCTCCTTTTTCCGCTGTTTAATTGTAGAGCTGAAAATGACTGACAACACATCAGGACCTCCACAATAGCTTGATGATTCTTTGTGTTTAGTTGAATGTTTAAGGGTGAAAATCCAGTCGGCTGACTAGCTCACGGAATGAGCAATTTTCAGTTACATTGAAGAATTACTCAGTAAATACAAATGTGCCAACCAGTAGCGGAAGACGATGAACACTTTTTCTCGCTGCGCCCTGGTTGACAGATTTACAGTACACCTTTGGTTAGAACACTTCGCCTCGCCAGTAAAACCTACCAGGTTCATTCAGATCTATCCACCAGTCGACTAGGAAATGACCTTGAAATCAAGTTAAAACAACTGCTATAATTCAAGTTTGTTCTACATTTCATCATCGCATAAAGATTATGGGATTACTACACACCACAAAAAAAACCGGAAGTGCGGCAGAAAACAACAACGTCGTCAAACTTCTGACCCTGCTTAGTCTCCAAACCAGGCTTCTCCCATTGAAGCGGGTGTTAATGTTATCCACCTCTTCTCCCCATAGTTATTGCATCAGAAACTGTACACTTTCCGTTCAAATGTGAGGTGTGACCACTTCGAAAGTGAGTACACCAGTTCGGTTCAGTGTAGTCTCACAATTTGTTAAGATGTCTGATTCCCAAAGGTAACTGATCACCTGAAACCGTGGCTACTGTGAGCTAAAACAGATAGACAGCTAGAAACTAGTCTGTAATTGTCATATGTCATGTCCATTGAAAACCTAGTGGAACAAGGTGTCGATTTGCTTCTGTCAGGATAATCAAAGCACTGATTTACACAAATTGTAGAAAATAGGCGATTCAACCTAAGACAACAGAGAACACACTACCATTGTGTTGTAGACATAACTGAAAACAGTCAAATTAAGCAAATCAAGATCACCATTGAAATGACTAACACAACTGTGGAGCTTCACAGTAACAAGTTTATAATATTTGTTTTTCGAAATGCAGCTGGAATATCAGAAATTAGACTGTACTCCGATGCTGCATGTAAGACTGAATGAAACTGAGCTAACCGGAGTAATGAGAGTGAAATAACAGAAGCCTGGTTGAAAGTATTCAGTGGTAGACAAGCCAGAGCACTGCACATTTAGTACTATTGTAGTTTATCTTCAGAGGGCAGAATGTGATTCAGTATAAATGCATTACGGAACTATGATGCAGGAAATCTCGGTTGATACATTAGGTCAGTGATTCTAAATAGTTACCGGGCGTACTTATTCGTTTTTTGTCTGGATTTAAACGGCGTACGTTAAATTTTCACAAATCCCCAACATCAAAAAACAAACGCCCCATACGGCCCTTCTGAGGGAAGTACAATGCGATGGCACTGATAGTGGTATTACGTGAATTATATAAGTCTCACGGTTTCGCTAAATTACTCTCACGATGTTCTACATACAATCTCAGCTCATCACTCGACATGATTTACATTCTCAACCGTGCAATGACCATTAAACACATGACTGCTCATGAGTGAATTTGGAGCAACGCATCTACTTCGCATGGTGGGATGTTTTTCAACCCATTGCCCAATGATCTCACCGACATGCAAATCAGTCTAAACTAATATTGAAGGGAAGGAAAGAACTTGAGTGCAACACATTGCCTTTCAACTAACCACCTGCAAGGATGGAAGTGAGGAACGACAGTGGAGACCAGTTTAACATGTTCTACGGAAAGATTCACCGGTCGACAGTAGCATGGAAAACAACAATGATACTGAATCTTTGGTAAACGGATCCGTGCACGATTCCGCACAGTTGGAGTCTTCATTTTACGTCTCAAAATAGAAGCATACCTACAGGAATGTTGCTTATGTCCAAAAGCAATACCTACTCCCACTGAACTTGGCCAAAGACGGGCTACCGAAGACAGGCATCGCGTTCATAATGAACAGTTTTACCGGAATTCCAACAGCGGTAGATCAATTACTGGCGAGCTATACGCATTTATCAGATGACTTGGATGTGACCCACAAGATTCCTCACATAGTTAGACAGCCACTGACAGACCTATATAAGAACGAAAGGTTCTCCTAAACTTAAAATTCAAATGGACTGTCTACCCTGCAGCTGAAATTTTCTATTTAGAGTCTTATGACTTTGTAAAATACTATTCAACTATGTAGCTACGGTAGACTCGGTTGACTATTTCAAACCTCTATCCAGTCAATCGGCGTTACAAGTCTCATAGCCGTTTCTCCAACGCACTCTCACAAAACACTGGATGCGTATCTGTCTGTGAGTCTGTTTATTTCACATAGAACGTCTGAGTTCTTGTTTGCCGGTTTTCTAAGTATTCGACCTCACTGTGCTATCAAATTGCATGCCATTGTTTCTTCTTCATCTGGTTCTCCTTTTCTGCACCGGTGTCCCACAAAACTATCAGCCGTTCGAAAACTTTTATTCTCTTTCCTACACAGAGATTGGACCGCATCGACATATACTTCTGCCTCTTACACTATCTTACGAACATACGGGCGAACGTGTAGTTGTTAAAATGAATAAAATACTTCCAGAGCGGAACGATTCTCAGCCATTTCTTTCGAATTCTCATAAACTTAAGATTTTCGTTACATACTCTGAGGTTTCTGACTAAAACAAACACACAATCAATGAACCTAAGCCATCTCTTTCGTTCACACTGAGAGCTCTCTCTTAATGCAACAACTGTGATCAGACGCGAATGACGAGACGCACATTAAAAAAATCGTTTTGTAACCTTTTATTTGCTGGTTCTGACCAGTTTAGATTGATCACAATGCTGTATGTGTGTGTTGATACTTTCAAGTACGTGGATAAGAAGTCTTTCCGGTTAAGCTGAGAAGTTTGGACCAAATTCTAACGATCGGTCATTTGAACGAGATAGCATGAGAAAGAAGCTGAAAAAACTAGAGTTCCATTAAATTAGAGATTATTGTTTACAGTTTTAGGATCGTAGTACTTTGAAGATCATAGCTTTCAACTGGAACACACAAATAGTTGGGTTTAACCGTTTTCTGGTATGCTGAACAATTTACCGAGTCACACGAATGCACCTCTGTTTCCAGGCCGTTTGTGATATTTTGAAACACGTCCATCTGAGTTGATTAACCTGGAAACAAAAACTTACATTTTGAAACAATGAGCCACTTACAGCTTATGTAAGTTGACTTCAACTTTCCCACAGTCAACCTTGGGTGACGCCACTGTGTGGGCCCGGAGTTAATCTGTGTCAGGTGAGACTATCGGGTTCACTGAGATCATTCACATCCAGTGACTGGTACAAAAAAGCTGACTAAATCATTGTCTCTGAGATCAGTGGCTACAAGTGCATAACAAGTTCAACCGAAAACTGCGATGGCGGGGCCCTTAGTATTTTTAGACGAGTGACTCCAGTCAGCCAATCGGTCTGGGTTTGAGAGCCGTACTCACGCTGCTGTTACCAGAGTGAGGTGAGTAAAACTTGGCTGATAAGATTAACTATAACCTGATTTGAGTATAAAAGTAGCAATGAAACTATCAATCTGAGGTTGTCATTTCGATTCCTGAACGAGGTGTACTAATCGTGCCCTGAAATGAAAATTGAAAGGTCTGTATAAATGTATTAGAAAACGGCCGACTGCCACGGTTACAGAACTAGCTGGTTGGTTGGTTAGGTTTTGGGAAAAAACACCATCCAGCATCCGAAAGTAAAAGACATCATGATATGAAATGAGGTACACTCGTTTCCCTGGTTAGGATACACTAAACAACATTACGCTGACTTACAGCCTTGTGTTAGAATCCGAAATCAAGCGATCCCTTCGTTTCTGGATTTTAGAAGCGGCTGCTTAATTGCCCACGTCATTTAAAAAAAATCTACCCAAGCAAACTGGTCAGAATTACAGATGATAATTTATGACTCAAAATACAAATGATTCAGATGCGTCCCCATTACCGTTAGGAGCCTCCAGACGAAAGTCGTTGGTTGTCCACCGTCGTATTCTGTCCGATTCGCAATTGCGTGTTTTCCTCGGCCTTGATATTGATTGTCTGGCCTACTGGCTTATCGGTCTTGTGCACGCATTCCTGTAACAACAACGGACATTCATTGGGGAAAAAAGCACGACTATACAGCGCATTGACATGGACTAGCCTTGATTCTCTTGATCTGTTTCACTCGTGTGCATGTTACGCGTTGTTACATTGTATACTTGCGATGCGAATGCACTACTACGTACTGGCTATATTTTGAATTAAAAGCATAATGGTCACAGAACTATGATGTGTTGTCTGGTCGCAGTTCGACTTTCCTTAAGTGCCGCCCAAAGCATGTTGTCTATTCTCGATAACAAGTACGAACGGCTATGTACGGTAGTGTTTTGCACTAGGTGACTCACAGAACGTGACTAAGACGTATGCGATTCAAATATCCCAGTGAATGGATTAAAGCGTCCTACTGGTTCTACCATAACGTACGCAATTGGGACAGTATGATAAGAGTCGAATCAAGACCGACTGTGCATCCGTAATTACAGGACAACTTATGGGCAATCGTTAATTTGTTATATTGATAACGTTTCACTCCTGAAACTTCTCAAGCCTTTTCAGATCAGATCTAGTCTGTTGGTACAGGAGTGAAACCTTGTTAATGAAGCAAGTTATCCGTTGCTCACAAGCTGTTCCGTACTTGTTCGCAAACATGACCCTACCCTAATTGTTCGTATCCCACCGGCTGATTATCAATATCCCCACCCTTATTTTTTTATGCAAAAGAACCGATCGATGTTATTGTGAATTTGATATTTTTGGATTCATCACGACATGTTTGCATCTACCACTCCTCGTGTTCCCTCTGTTTTGTTCACATTTCTGCAGGGAATTCAAGTATTTCAAATTGTTAATGCGACGTACGATGCCAACTGAGTAAAACTGAATTTTTGATCTATCCGTGTTCTAATCAAAAACATCGCTGGACCGGTTTTTCTACACCAATTATGGAAACTCTCAACACAAGCATGAGTTTTATTGTCTAACAGTTTCTTGTTGTGTTCAGCGCTAACCGCAACACGTTGCGCTTGTCTCCCTTAGATATAACAACTGATATTATTTCACTATCTCTGTCTCCGCTATGAAGGTAAGCCTCTCTCTGAGGTCTACGGACAGTATATTTTGTTGTCGGAATCTATTTAACGGTCGTCTGTACACTCAGCTTCAGTTGACTGTAAGTCCAATTCCGACTTCATTAAAAGTCACTCAGCACTCTACGTCTTGCCATGGCAGATTTAGAACAAGTCCTATTTGACTGATTACCTGTCTGAAACCATGGTCCGTTCAGTAGTTTTAACCTACTATAGATGACACAACATGCTCCCTAACGTAATCGCGACATATGACTGATTTTTTCCAACGCGAAAGTGACTCACATTGTGTGTCGTGTTTATGGGGTCACTTTGTTGTGACCAAACCAGAGGTGGTGAGCATAGGACGAGGTCAGTCGCACAACGCTTTCGGAGTAGTGTCATGTAATGATGTTAATTAGGCGGACATGTCTGAGTTCATACAACAAAATTATCCATCAGCCATTGATGGTCTTACGACCATGTCACGAGGTGGTCAACTTTCAACTTTTATATGGAGTTGGGGTAACTAAATAACATAGAAACTCTTCACTAATGAGTAGTCTTTGTCGTGACCTCAGTACCTTTAGAGATAATTACCTGGCCACAGGTTACGTTTGCGACTGGCACACAAACCAGCGCTTATCAGTAAAAAAATGTTTACCCTCTGTTCAGTTTCGTTCCGTTTGAAGTTCCTAGTTTTACCCTCCTAATTATATTGAAGACAAGGAAAGAGCTTGATGCGTCAATCACAAGACAGAATGCCAATTTTGCTATTATGATTGCTGTATGTATGGCATCCATCTATCTGCATACGACAAAGGTTTATATTGTTTGTTGTATTTACTAATTCGGATTCCATAAAAGGAGTAGTACAACCCGCCTGAGAGGCTCGTTGCTTTTATGAGACATGTTTAACAACCCAGTGATGTATGATAATCACAATAGGTCCCTAGTTCACACACAGAAGCGTCATATCCGTTTCCGCCTGCAGTGGCTTACTGGAAATATTTTGTATTGTGATAAAAGCTGGTTAATCAAAATACTGTTGAAAGACTTTTAGTTTCTTTTCACTTAGTACTTGTCCCTTCTAGCCTGTATTTTTTATTTTGAATGTTTTATGCAGGTGATCGCCAAAGACGGGGCACCCGAACCATACACTCTGACAGGCACAGCAATGGTTGACGTGGCGTTGACAGATGAGAATGACGAGGCACCCGAGATTCATGTGATGCTCGTGGAATCAGGTACTGATGATGGGACAACTCGGCCAAATGTCTACCAGTCGGGTGCAACGGTCACTGACGGAGCAAACTCGTTCGGTATGATGGGTGCAAAATTCGGAGGCGAATTCACTACATCTATCTATGAAAATCCGAAACCGGATACCGTTATTGCATACGTACAGGTAATGAATAAAATTAAGTTCACAGAGCTCAACGTAGTATCTGTTCTGTATGAAGTGGACTATTTTGGTCGGCCAAATTAGTTCGGATTTTCATCTGAGTGCCATTCATAAGCAATTGCAGTTGAATAGTTAGATATCACTGACCAGTCATGCTTGGTGTGAAATAAGTGGGATGAGTGACAACTCCTAATCCTGAACAATATGCAAGTCATCATTCTAAGTCTCCTCGGAATTAGTTCAGATTAGCAATTTGGCCGACCAGAAGTGACACAGTTTAACACTGAGTATTTGACCAGCCTAACTGTACCAATAAAGGTGTGGCAAATCTGTTCGACAATACAGCGGCAGTTAGCAATGCGCTTCAATACAAGCAAATTAATAGGCTAGCTGTAGTTTAAAAATCCCAGAAACATCTCTGAACAATGATAGAAAAAAGAACGTCTACAAAAGACTCTCCCTTACTCGTAAAGTTAACTCTTCACCTAATTTCTATTTACAAAAACATGAAGCCGCTTGTTTGCATTGCTTCAATACATCCTCCCGTGTTGTCAACTCAACATGAGTTGATGAACTAGTACTAAATCAAAAACCTGCTGGTTGCAAATATTAGAAAACGGTAAATAAACTAGTTTCAACAGACCAATATTTTTGTTTTCAGGAATTTTGTACTCTTGCTTTGGAAAGTAACTTTCAGACAGCGCAATATTGTTGGCAAGTGCTGACTTCTTCTCCATCTACTCTGTTGACCAAACCGAGCACTTGTGTGATTCAGCTAGGCTGGTCTGTTGCTCATCGGACCTCAACTTATCACCACCTCTAACTGAGCGCTGCAGTTTTCCATTAAAACCTACTTGTGTTCTCAGATCGGATCACCGCAGTTACGACAACATGTGATAAATGTACAAGACAAGACATGTCCCAAACAATGAACTTATGTCTACCCCTATGTTCAACTGCTTTACAGGGACCCAAATGGTCCTGGCGTGGTATAAGCGGTCGTGAACTATTTTTGCTGATAATTAACTATATGGGTTAGGCATGCGTTGAAACAGGAATTACAGCTTGATTAGAGCAGACGTCAAGTTAAAATGAAAAAATCGCAAAATAATTCGCATTATTATAATACATGAGTGATATTTATTACACACAGATACCTACACCTTGAGAGCGGACTGTAAGTGGATGCGCGTTCAGCATGCAGTGCTTCATATTAAGTCAAGCCCATCTGAGGATCGGAACGTCAGATCCATATCAGGAGACAAAAAACGCTTTATCGCTTGAGACATGTCCAGTTTGAAGTTTATTGTTCACTGTCATCATTGCAATGGGTGGGATTGAATAACTGATTCATTGGTCAGACCTAGGGACACAATAGCTGTCCTGTTAATTCTAATTGATTGCTGTACGATCAAGACTTCTCAACAGGTTTAAATCGCGAAGGTCGATAAACTTCTTGAACAGTAAGGGATTTGGGTTAATATAATTTAAATCTCATCCACTTCCTCTTGAAGCGATCGGGTAATCTTGGCACAGCCCACAGTAAAATGTAGCCAAGTGCATGCATATGATAAATCAGTCGCGTCTAATGTGATGTCAATAGCGCACTGGTCGATGCAGTTGCTTCATGGAAGCATGACCAAAGTTCTGGTCCCGGTCCTGGGAAAGAGATGAACTACTGAGCAGCTCTCACAATAGCGGAATTCAAGTCTAGTTCTTAAGTTCAATAGGCGTTAGCTGAAATGCTTATGGTACCGCGATCAGTTGTGAGCGAAATTTAAATTGCATAGTTAAGCTGCCTGGTTGGTCGCACTTAACATCATGTCGAACACTGGGTGACGACTGAGACAGTGGCAGTATCCTCTGAGTACAACCTCAAAAAGGTGATTCCTAACAGTTTAGACTTTCGCTAGTCGAGCAATTGTAATGCACCCACTTGTCCTGTCTGAATGCTTATTTCATTTGCGTGCCAGTGTGTGCGTGTGTGTGACAGAGAACGTTGGCAAGGTAACTAGCTCCAACGAAATTCAACGTGCACTGAACAGTTTTATTTGAGAGCATTCGAATGAACAAGTGCCGAATACTATGATTGATGATGTCTGGTATCTAATGATTTATGAGTGATGTATCGATCAAAACTTACACCTATGTAATTTTTTCTCAACTCAAATTAAATTACATCTCTTTTGCATTTGAAGCTAATTTCTTTCCCCCATCCATCCAACTATGCGTTGATAAACTAAGTTTAAATGCAAGATGAATATTATTCTCACATGATTTGAACATGCACAACTTAAATTGGCATGTCTTCTTTGTCTAATCCGAAGAAAGCACTGGATGTGTGTTTCGAACATTAAATGAGCCTCAACCTGTCTTAGTAACGTTTTCTTCTAGGATATTCCACGTCACTGTTGAGGTGAGCGGCAGCCCGAGCCACAGTACCTTTTGGTCAGGCTCATGGCTGTTATGATGATGATATGAATCCTC
>LOND01028426.1:0-10004 GCA_014220965.1 Paragonimus kellicotti | reverse complement strand
GTCGAGTCCAATTGCGCGGTACTTGATCCAATTAGTTGCGTTCAAACTGTTGACTAATGAATAGAAAAATACGAATATATTAATCTTTTCACTGTTTATCTCTAGGACCTCACAAACAAAGTTTATACCTCGGAAAATATTTCCCATACCTTGCGTCAAATGTCAGTACGAGGCCAGCATTCAGAATTGTGACTAAGATGACTTTTGGAGCGTCTTGAAACAGTACTCAACTAAAACATTTTCTCAAAAATGTAATCTAACTCATATTGTCATTCTTAACTTGGTTCTGAGGCCAGAAGAACTAGTGGTTATAATTGTGTTTGTGAATTGACAGTGTTGAGTTCGAATCCGTGAGTTAGTCCTCGTCTAGATTTGGACTGCTTGACATTATCCCAACCCGCATACCCTGACTTGCACGGTAACAAACGTTAAAAAGCGTAATGCTGGCGAACTTGTTGTTTGATCACCATTTTCGATTCTAACTCAAGTGCAGGTTTTAGCATTCGACATATAATCCATCATCACTGTGTGATAGCTGTGCAATTTTTGCAAGCTGCAAACGATGTTATTTAGTAGTATATCTCTGTAAAATACTAGGAGTAGTCTTGTTTATTTTCAGTATCAATGAGTATATTTCTCTTGATAAACACCGAAAAATAAAATTTCCCTACTTACTGGAGTAACACTCACATTGATCGGATTCCACGAGATAAAAATGCCCCCATAATAAGTAGTACTTTGACCAAAGAAACCTGTTTTCCATCTCCAGGAGGCGTTATTCGATGGGGACATTGCGGTGAAGAACGGCTGCTAAAAATAGTAGTTAAGATTACTAAGCGCAGTGAAATAAACATTGAGCAGGTAAAAAAATAGTGAGGGTGACCCTCAGACTGTTTTCGGAATTTCTATTTATTCTGATTGGACAAAATCGTTTTTTCCAGGAGGGAGACCTTTTTGGATGGGAAGAGTGGGGTTCCTTGACAATAAGGTTCGCAAGGTGCTATAAACATGAGCGTACATATGCATAGTTGCTCAAACAGAACGATTTCATATCACAATCCTACCTGGGCCGTGAAAGGGGTTAGAACGGCCCCTCCATGTTCTTCTAAGAAACCCTCGTCGGCCAGCAATCGACGGGTGACTTCCAGTGCGGTCCGGTACCATCCACTAGACTAAAAGGACACCGGCGATGAGGTAAGTAGAAAGAGTGATAGAAAATGTAAATAGTGATGCAGTTATAGAGGAATGAAAATGGCATTAACGCAGTATAGTACTTGCGAGTTTAAGCTTTGCAAACACTTGACAGTCATCAAAATTTTCAGTTTCAACAGCCGAGTGATATTTTACTTCATGCTCTAACACTATGAAACAATCCGGGAAGCCAACAGTAGAGGGGGTATTCTACCTGATCGGAAATCGAACCCGGAGCTCTCAAACAAGAAGTTCAAGATAGCATGATAGAACAATTTTAAACATAAAACGAGTGTATCGAGTCTTGGATAACATTTGAACACTAAAGGGAAGAGTGTCGTCGGTGAGCTTAAAGAGCAGTTGTAATACACCCGTCTCCGCTACAAAGACCATTTCGATGAAGCATAAAAATTGGTCACTTTGCGAAGCTGGAAGTTACAAACAGGAGCAACATCATTGTCTATCCTCTCTACAGCGACTATTCGTACCAACGTGGAATATTCAGAAAACACATCGTAGTATCACCACTGTACGTTGTCATCATAACATAGCCTTCTCGATATCGGTCACATAGATGGTCAACGTTGAATGTCATTTATTCCTCTGCGTATCGCCTATCACACTATCTACAGTTAGGTGTTACCTGATTCCGCATCATTGAACAGCAAAAGCAATCGACATGAGGTGACACGATTTTGTTCGGTTTTACCATACAGTCATTAAAGACTACTTAGACGATTTCCATCAGAACGGGAGGAAAACAATGCTGCGATATGTTAACACTTCGTTTACTCTCATCAGTCGCAAAAGTAAAACATGCATGTTATATATATATATATATATATATATATATATATATATATATATATATATATATATATATATATATATATATATATATATATATAGAGACATTCACACCAAGTATTATGACATCAATGCCGTGGCAACCTGATGGACTGACTCAACCAGTTTTGTGCACACAACGGCGGCTGGCGATGTCTCACCAACACGGCTTCTTTAAAAACGAGTAGCATTAGGTTCTATTTACGTAACACTAGGTTGCTGTGATACTGACGATATAATAGTTGATGTGAATGTATGCGTGCTCCTAGCCTGTCTGTCTTTGTTTGTTTGTCGTATGTAACGTGCATTTTTTACGTTTGCGACTGACAAAAGTAAACGAAATATTAACATACTGCAACATGTCCACCTTCCGTTCGGATGAAGCTATTAAGGGGAACAATGAATCGATGTAAACGATCAAAGTAGAGAAGCGAGTGCACTCCACTAGAGGCACAGTGGGTGGACAGTAGGAGCCATGAGCCCGTTATGCTTGAACTGCGCTGACTAAACGGTACTAACCCCTCCCCCCCATCTGGTGGTTTGTTCAAAAATGTAAATAGTCGTCGATATCTATGAGTCAGCCGATCGGACTTCAGTGCATTTTCAATTAATGTGTAACACATTTTGGCAGCCATCTGACAATGCATTGCGTTAGATGTCCAACCCGATTTGGCAAAATGAGCAGATTTTATGTTTCCCTTATTCGTAACGCGTTTGTGAACAATAAAACGTATTTTCAAACGTGTACGTTAAACTGTCAGATGGAAAAAAATAAAGGGCGTTCTAATGATAATTAATACTAGATTGTAGTGTCCTGAAACTCCTCATTCTGGGTCGCCATTTTCCGCCCAGCAGCACCAAAGGACATTATATGATCAGATAAGGTTCTAACTCATCATCTACGTTTTCCACTTAAATCTCTACTCGAGAGTACTAGACCTTGGGCCCCCGTTGATGTTGACAATAGCCCACAAAATGAGAGTATTAAGTATGAACGTACAGAGAGAAAAAAGGAGAACGAGCAAAGAATAAACAATTGAGCTTCATGAAAAAAAAGCACAAGTTTGCAGATACAGTGTCGCCATTGGCGGCGACACGCCAATGTCTCCAACCAGCGATGTGGAAAGTCGCGAACTTATCAACCAGATAGACGATACCCACCAACCTTGCTCAGTGGGATGATCAAGACTTTCACAGCTCATGGACAGGTCGTCAGTTGATCACCTTGCGCTTTCTTCCAACCACCGGCAGCCACATTGAACAAGTGGTGCGGCAAATTCTTCGTCAGCATATGGTGTTTCAGAAGCCGTCGTATTATGAAACTGGTGTGCGTCTTGCACGCGACAGAAACAAGATTAATACTTCTGTAGTTGTCATGATGTCCCGGGAATCTTTTTTGAAAATGAAAATAACTGCTGATAGATACTAACCATGAGGCAACTCATCAATCACTCGCATAGAATGGGAGTGTGGTCCGGTCAGGCAACAAAAAACGGTCCGGACCAGAGACTTTATAAATTTCAAATACTTTAAACTCAGAAGCGACTTCGGTTTCCGACGGAGGGTCATCGGAAATCTCATAACTAACCACACAATCTCCATCACTCAAAGTTGAAGAAACTGATTCAAGTCAACTGAACTGCTCTCAGCCTACATGTCAAGCCGCCGCGACATGCCATAAATTCGTGAACCATCTTGACCACATAGTCTCACCAACACCTTGTTGATAATCAGTGCAACCGCGAATCAAAGAAAACAACAGCTGATTAGTCCCCGAAAAACTGCCTTCCATATCTCCCTGATTCGTTCGGAGAAGTAAACTTCACGGTTCTCACGTAGATTCTTCGTAAGTTTTTGCTTCACGTTTTGGCGTTCCTTGCCATATTCAAGGTCAGGGAGGATTAGTCGACGTTTGTTCATAAGTTTCACCGAGTCAACAGGAATCCACTTTTGCCGTATCTGCAGTGATCCTTTGGAATCGACGTCTTTACAAGAGGCTTGCATAACTGTTGAGAGTTCGGACCAGTGTTCGTTGGGGTCACTCCGCTGTTATGATCCGAGCAGTTTAATTGTCCGTGTTGTTTGATAGACGTTTTGTGTACCCACGTCGTTCAATTTCCAACTGAGTACCTTACGTTTGTGAGCAGAAGATTTCTGAGCAAACGACATATCGAAGCGGGCACGAACAACGGCGTGACCTGAGTCAAGGCGGTTAGTCCAAAACGAACGATAATCTTCAATAGGTGGCGCCACCGAGAGCAAGCGGCGACATGACTGATTTGCGTTCATGGATGAGTTGCATAGGGTGGTCTCCAAATGACGGACTGCCGCCGGTTACGCTGAAATGTGCTACTCGATATACAGAGTACGCAAGATGCATACTGGCTACTCTGTTTCCCATGACGATTCCCATAGAGAGGTCTGGCTGCCTACCTTCGTCCAAACCTGTGCTCACCTTTCCTACACAGTGTACACATACCCTCCGACATGTGCGATGTTATCTGGCTGTAGGTCAAACGCCGTGGACAAGATTCACTGTCACTAGGATTTATATACCGTTTACCCTCGGGCTGTTGTTCAAATAATGATATCCCTTTATCTCGCCTAGATATTTTTTACTTCATCTCAGCATCATCTATCTACTTGGTATGGTTGATTTCAACTCTCCGGGAGTGGCTTGGATCAGTCTGAAATAAGTTTCTCGGGAAAGCTTTGATACGGAACTATCCTTGATAGTGCTAAAGAGCTTGGACTCAGCCCGTCCACACATTCCACGAGACAACGTCCAGGACAAATAGCTTCTTTGTTGAATCCCATAATCACTAACAAGAGTCATTACGTAGATCGGGTAACGACCTTATCTCTTTTGGATACAATGGTCATCTACTCCTGGCCCTCGATGTCCTTGACTGCTGGATGAAAAAACACGACCAAAAGCAACCAACTTGCAACTTTAACCGGGCCGACTGTGATGGACTAATGAACTATCTAAGCACGATTTCTATGGCATCAGGCTCAGTTGCCTCGGAATTCCGGCTGATCAAAGATATGATTCACGAGGCAGACAGGTCATACATACCCCACAAATTTATCAAGGGCTCCTCACGCTCGACTCTACCACTGTGTATTCGCCTCCTTCTCAACCATCGTGCACAACTATTCGCATCCTGGAAAATCTGAAGATACTGAGGCGTTGATCGAAGTTCGCAATCTATGCAAATCAGAGATTCAATCACCTTGCAGTACAACTTTAAGTGCTCGAACTAACACCAAAAGATGAAAACTTTCTTTTAAATACACGCGTAATCGGCGCAAAAATCCCCTGTTAGCCTTGTCATTGTGTCATGCAAACGACGAGGTTACCTTTGTTGCACACGAGGTCGCCGAAAAATTTAGGGAATATTACGCCGTTGTCTATAACACAGTGACATTATCTGCATCCAGCCTACCCCGGAAGACATTTCAGCGACCACTTTTACCATCAAACTTCTCTATGAGCGAGGTACAGGGCTTACTTTTAAGGCCTAACCCATTCAGTTCGATGGTTCCAAACGAGACTCACATGAGAGCACTGAAGGAGGCGTTCTATTTACCAGCAAAACTACTCTGTAAGCTCTTTAGGCGGAATCCCTGAGGACGTCATGCCGACCGAATGGAAGGAGGCTAACGTAATTCCCATTTATCAATCTGGTGACCGACGCTCGCTCGTCAGCTACCGGCCGAGTAATTTAACGAGTATTCTGTGTAAGATATCAAGTGTATAATGCTAAAGTATCTTCCCACCAGTAATCTGATTTGCATAGCCCAGAAATGGTTTTTGCCAGGTCAGTCGTGGAGCCAACATGCTTGTCTTTATGGACAGATTAACTGAGGACAGAGATCATGACTCAATTTCTGACGCCACTTTTTCGATTTCGCTAAGGGGTTTCACCGAGCGTCTCGTGGTTCACTGTTACATTAACTAGAAGCATACGGTGTTCAAGGAGAGATTCCCTACAGGGTAGCCTCGTTTCCAAGTAGCCTCACTTTTAGGGTCAAAGCTAGCTCCCCCCATCACTTCTACACCCATCCCAGCGGGTGTGGTTCAAGGCATGGTCTTTGGGCCGCTGATATTTCCAATTTATATGAAGGACTATCCAGAAGTAATCTTTAGTAACTTCTTGCTGTATATGGATGACCTTAAAATATGGAACGCCCATAATCCCAGCATTCTTCAAGCTGATCTCGATGCTGTCAGGCAATAGTCACGACAGTGGTGTCTGTTCATCGATGACAACAAGTGTGCAGATGTCTCTTAATGGAGATTCTGGAAACGTGTTTACCACACATATTGTTCAAAAAGCTATCGTGGTTATCAAAGTGGACCTCGAGGAAAATCTAGGAATCTGTGGTCAAAAAAGTCACACAAGTTAAAGTCTCAGCAGAAAAGCCATGGACTGCGGCACACTATTATCCTGGATAGAGTTTCTAGTTGGCTATTTGCGTGACCATGAGATTCTCAACCAGGCACACAACGAATTCATAAGGATATCCATATTTCTTGACGAGGCCGTCGCCTAATTACTACGCGGTTTTACCCAACTGTTGGTTGACCACCTGATCGCGTATTCTGCGCGTTTCAAAATACGCATTTTAATGTCTCAAGTGTTCATCACACTCCAGTTCCACACTACCTCCATATTGCGCGAAGTTCTGGTGTATATGCTGGGAACTATATATGGCAATCAATGACGTAGGTAGTGCTAGTTGCGATGAGAAAGTTGAAATGGCGAAACGGAAAACCACCTATTCTGGAGAGGAACCGGATTAGAAGGTCGAAACGCCGGTTTAGATACTGACGGTTTACCAGAAACCAACAGAAGGCACAACAGTAAGTAACAGTCGCTCACAGAAACAAAAAAGCTACACACTATTACGCCCACCTGAACGGAATCAAAACTTTTTGACGAAACTACAGACATTTTGTGAACAACTTGAAAGTAAAAGGAGGTGCCTCGTTGAAGAAAGTCATAAACCTGAGGACGGGGGTTGGATAGTCATTTTTAAGGTTTTATCGTGTCGATAACTGTCACTTACAATCAGTTCCTTCAAATTTTCAATGTTTTTTGAAGTCTGTTCTACCGGATTGGGAACACATCGCAACGCGTCCACAATCGCCTCGTCCTTCAGATAACGTAGTAATACAGTACGGTAGGGATCGGTGAGCAATGCAGGTGGATCAGAGACAGGATCGGATTCGGATAGTTTGGCCAACATAGGGCGAATCTCGGTGCATGTGGTTGAATCGAGTTGCTTTGTCGGTCAACAGTGCTTGGCGCGTGGCTTCCGACGGTAACCACGCATCACGTTGCCGTAAACGATGGAGCGTCGAACTGTCCACCGGTAACTCAGACTTAGAGAATTTCGAATTGTCCGATCGTATGGATGAGTGCGATTCCTGTGTGTAGAGGTGGAACCAAACAGAACAGGAATCAAAAGGCCCAATGTACTGCTGTCGATGAGTATGAGTTAGTTAATTTTTTGTGATCATTCAACGTTGATCAGTTGTGGTCTATTCAGCTATTTCTCTATACAAGTACATACTTAGATAAAAACAAAGTGGATTACAGCGTTCTGTCGGCGCGGATCAGACAAACACATTCAATGTCAGCTACAGCCAACTCGATCACACAAACTTTTTAGAGCCTACACACGGCACTTACTTAGAGTTAACAAAGCCTTGGACATCGTACACGTGACCTTCGATGAATATCGGTAAATCGTCCGGTCGACATTTCTCACTTGGCCTCACATGTGATCTTCATTTATTCATCCTACTAGACACAAGTAAATCAAAACTCGGTATGCTGATGGACAGACACTAAAACGATTAGCGATCGACCGGAACGTGAAAGGCGGACTGAATTATCGTTTCATTTCAGGAAGTTGGATGGATGATGGGAGTACCGCCAAATGCAGGATGATGCACAAGCTAGCTCCTAACAAACTGGAGGTAACGAATTGGCCTGCTCTGATTACACGATCAATTATCAGAGCTGAAAAAACATTCACCCCAAATACGGAAATGCTGGGGCGTTAGCAGTCGAATAAACGAAAGAAGGTCGACACGTGAGAACAGATGATTAAATGAACAGCCAATACCCAGCCAGGACCACTTGAACAATGGGTGTCGAGACGGCAATAGCCACGAATTGTTTTATGATCTCTAGGGAAGGTTGCTCAGTTAGCACACGCCTGCGAAAGTGCAGCAGGCCTGTGAGAGGGTTACGCAGTTTAACTGTTTGTCGAACTCGTGCGACTGGGCGCTGCAAACCACGCTGTCCATTTTTTTGACCGAGAGTGTGTGTATAGGTACAATCATTTGATGAGGAACTATAAAAAAACAATACGTTTCCGAGCTCGTAAACTTCACTCTTCCCTGGACTTAGTGACCTTTCCTAACCACCGATTGACTATCCACCCTACCCCCCTAACTGTTCGATATAAAAAACCGTTTCATGTTATTGTAAATTTGGTACTGATGAGTCAATACGAAATGCTTGCATCTACCAGTTTTCGTGTTCTAACGGTTTTGTTCAAATATTCTACAGTTAAAGACAAACAGTTTAACGAATATGCCAATTCAAAAGTGATTCAATGATGAAAAGTCTGGGATTCCCATGGATTCAAACCAGCGGCAGGAACAGCTTTCTCATACGCGGCAAGTGTTCTACCAGCTGAGTTACGGAGTCATGGTAGACAACTCTTAGCTGAGCTGGTAAAGTACGTGCCAAGTCAGGGCAAACTGTTCTTATCGCTAGTTTGAATCCATAAGAACCGTAGATTTTTCACCATTGAGTTACTACGCCTGTTCAAGTCCAGAATTTTTTACAATCGGATTTCCTTTAAACATGCTTTCTCTTAGGACAAATAAACCGGTGTAAACAGAAGGGAAGGATCAAAAAAACGAAAAACTGAAGCATGTTTTCGCCTATCCACCCTGCTGTATGCAGCAGATAGGGCGACCCGGTTTATACTGCGAGACGGCCGATGCAGTATGGATTTATTGTTGTGAATATTCATGGTTGTGTGTGTGGGCTGAATACTGCCAGGATGCCCAGACCTAGACAGGAGAACGATTGGGGTTCTCAACCAAACCCTTTAGCCTCAAAAGCCTGTACCGCAAGGCAGCAGTTGGGTGGCAATGTACCAGAACTGGTACTTTTTCCAGAACAAGATGCCAACCTTCTTCCAACCCCCAAGCTGGAGGAACCAGGAGACTGGTTTGTCAGACCTCTACCCATTGGCCTGTCTGGTATGAGTGACTCTATCGGTGTGGTGACCACACCGTCCAGTTTAGCCCAATAGGTCATCGAGATACGCAAGCCGTCACACCATCGTCAAGGTGCAGTCTCGTTTGTGACAAATAGTTCATCCGTACAGCCTCGGCAGCCGTGAAGCTTAACAAAGTTCATGACCCTTCTCACCTTAATACATGAGTTAAACAACCTTGGGAATAATGTAATGCGTTCGTTTCTGCGATTTTTTAAAAACTGTATATCGTACACTAACACGTTCATACTCTTGTTCCATCTTCCACACTACAGTTATATAACGAATAATGCCTATGTTCCAAGCCCACGGTCGCCTCGTTCTTGTCTAACACGTGCTTGACAAATACGTGGTACTCAATACTGACCACGTGCTACCCTATACTGTAGTGCTTCCATTCAAAATCTGCACTTGAATGGAAGTTACCGAAGACAACCGGTCGACAAAAGCATCTGAAAAGCAACGTGCTGGTGTTCCTGAGGCTTCAAATCCTAGTAAACTCAGTCTAAGTAGCTATTTTTCCAATCTGCCGGCTTCGGAAGATCCCTTTGAATCAGTGTTCGAGCGCAGTGTTTCTGCTAACTATCCGGTCAGTTTTTAAAAAAATCGCAGAAACGAACGCATTACATTATTCCCAAGGTTGTTTAACTCATGTA
>LOND01028425.1:15247-27353 GCA_014220965.1 Paragonimus kellicotti | reverse complement strand
CATCATCATCATCATCATCACAGACAGCAATACATCAATGGTTCACATTGATCCTTAACAGCCACACAACCACGAAGGAAAAAAACCTATTTAGAAGGAGAGAAGAAAAAAGAAGGGGATGGGAAGGGGACTTGACTACTAAAAATAGTTACCTCTATATTCAAACATACAACACCAACGTCCCTACACCTTGCAAACGAACAACCGAGCTGTGAATGAAAGTAAGGTCTCATCAGCAAGATTTCACCGCTCCACGTCATTAAGTGCACTCACTTCACAGACAACTCGGCCAAACAACGACAGCATTCACGCCACTGAGCTCGATTAGCCGCCATCTCACCTAACGTCTCAAGCCACCGACTCTGTGAGTCGCGAGGGCTTAGCCCGGGAGACGAACGTACCGAAACATACGTGTCATGAACTGACATGCAATGTTTCTCCATCGTTGTTTCTATCAGTTAATCCACATGAATTTGGATGACCTCATGAGCCGCGCGCCCCACTGCAGGCGCGTACTTACAAAATCTTCAGATACGCGATCAGTTGATCAAATAATAAAACTGCAGTCCGCATTGGCTGAGCCTTTATCCAATCGCGCTTTACTCATCACGTTCATAGATAGTTGGAGGAAGCCACGTGTTTGTCAGATAACATTGAGATCACCTAATATGGACGGTAACCGTTCTTCCGGGTGGACTCAGTAAAGGTCGCTTGTTGTGTTGGGGACCGCATGTTCATTCAGGTGGCCTAGTCAGAAACGTTGTCCAGGTATCGTCATGTGCCTCAGTCTATGACGCGCCTACATCCATAGATCCTCTTATTCGTTCTCACTTTGTTCAGTTTTTTGGTTTCTGATTTTGATGGTGTTATTTCTTCTACAGTCATGTCATTGCTTCGATGAATAGTGGTTATAATCTGATCAGGCTTGTGATGGTTTTTGATTGAATGAAAAAGTTTTCTCAATTTTTTCGTTTGTAAATATTAGGGATTTCAACTTCACTGTTGCCTACCATCTAGCTAACAAGCATTGGCCAGCTGGATCACGAAAGTCTCGAATCGTACGCATTCATGCCTTATTCCCTCGAATTTAGATTGGATAGAGGTTTGTGTGAAACTGTGTTGTACAGTAGACCGTGTTTGTTGATGTGTGCAGTCGTCCCTTGGCCTCGTCTACTGAAACGTATGTCGTCATCGATGAATATTCCTTCGCCACACTTTTAATCCTCAGACCTTCTTTTTATAATTTTGCAACCCTTAATTTTGCAGCACTTACATACTAGAGACCTCTCGATGCACATAGGCGCTAGATCAACGGGGTTTGTGGCGTTCGATGCCGTCTAGAGCTGACACACGCAATCTGACCCTTGACCTCAGGGTATCTAAAAATTTGAAACGAAGTGAGTGATTACGCTTTGTCTACCACTATACGAAGCAGTGAAACTGAGCTGTCGTAGATGTCTATATGAATGCCGATACCAGGTTGGATTCGTAACCTCAGTAATTGAATAGTTGTAAGCAAGATTAGGTTTAGCTAGCAATCCGAACCATAGNTTGTCTAGGAGAATCAGAGAACATCATCCAGTATGTATCGAGACAGATGAAGTGAAACCAATCACAAGTGCCATTGTCGGTCGCCTTACAGAGAGCGATTTTGAGGTCAACACAGATCGATTGTTGACCGTTATTTACAGGGTTTCAAGGATTCGGTGAAACCTTGTGCACCGGCGATTGTTTACCACTGCTGAGACCATTGCGATTCAATTATTTAATCCAACCTTGTGTTGACGGAAAAACTTTTAGTCGCTTCAACTTCCTTGACAATTAGCTGGTTCGCCCGATCGATATATAGTCAGTTATCACTCAGTTGGCATCCACAAACACAATTGAGATAGTGTGAATCTTGGACCAATACCAGGCTGCGCACGTAACCGTGTTTGGTCTCATCTTCCTTGGTAACTGTAACTGTCTGATGGGATTTCATCAAAAGATGTCAGTCTCATTGACTGGACAGCTGAGGAGTTAACTAGTACATTCTGCAGTTGAACGGAGATAGCTCGGAAATTTAGTCCCGTAATCAGTAACCAAACAGGTTGCGTAAACGTTGGTATAAGTAGAGTGAACTTACTCGGAGACATTTTTACAAGTACCACCACCTCAACGACGCCCTCGGTAACACATGAAGGTCAGTGTGATAGTTACGAATGGATTTCTCAGAAGTTTTACCTTCTCAGTCTAACCCTCCATTGTGCGCTATGTTCTCCGACATTCCCCATCGATTTTCGATAACTTCTGTCAATTTTGTTCCTAGTTTCTTTGCCCAGTGATGAGAATTGCGATAGCGCAAAACCACAGAATGATATCAAGAGTGATAATTATGTTGTTCACATTGTTCCGACAGTGTGTAAACAACGTCCCGAGCAGCAGA
The DNA here is from genome assembly GCA_014220965.1 of Paragonimus kellicotti. Lineage (NCBI taxonomy): Eukaryota > Metazoa > Platyhelminthes > Trematoda > Plagiorchiida > Troglotrematidae > Paragonimus > Paragonimus kellicotti. The sequence goes on along the minus strand of LOND01028425.1, from coordinate 24,928 downwards.
TGAAATTCGAAGGTCTCGCGGAGTGTTATACTTCATACCGAATTTTACACATTTCGAAATTTGTTGCTAACAGAAACACTGACAGACCGGGTTTTGTCTACCGATTTGAAGAGAAGTGATGCCAATCCCATGATGTCCGGAGGCTACACCAATGAAGTTGCATCACACACTGTGGGATATACTAATTTTCGACCGAACGATCGGTGTAGAATTGCTCGGGTGGTTGTGTGCCACACACAAGGCGTCAAGTAGAAGTCGCTTAACATCTCAAGCCTGCCAGCAATGAAGATCTCAGGCGGGTGTCTGGATTGTCCCGTTCTCTTGCAAATCACTAGTGGTAATCCTTTTATTCATTACAGATCGTTTGATTAGACGACCAAACTAGCCAGCTGCGATGCCTGTCCTATCCCTAGACCCAGGCAAGCGAAATAATGGGTTGAAAATAACTGGATACGTATGAGCCATGGTCGTTGTGGCTTGTCATCAACTTGCTGAACTTCTGATGTTCAAATAGAGCGTACTCTCAAGTGATCTGAGCAGGTACGGAAGTTCCTGATGTAACAGCCCAACGTAGGTTAAGCTATTCAGTCACTGAGTCTTAAGACAAATGTAAGTCGCATTTGAGAGCTTCGTTGACAAGTGGTGTTGCTTACTTGAATCGGACTGCATTAATGATGAGACACTATTGGTCGCTTATTGTGCGGCAGGACGAGTAAAAGTAGTTTGGGAACCCAAGTTATTGAAGCTCAACAAGTCCCCAGTACAGATATTTTCTTATCTATACAAAGATGATCAGAGATTATCAGAACTGCCAATACCGTTTCGGTAAGTTTGGGGAACTGAACGGGTTCCTCGTAGTTAGTGGTTATCTACAGTTGTTTTTGTTTTCAGAAGTCGCTTGTAGCAACTACATGCTAGACCAGTTTAGTGGTGGAACTGATCTCCATAGATTGTACCTTCAAACTGCAGTGTTACTTCGAGGTTTGGGACATTCTCACATTCACTTCTTAAATGCAGTTGCTACCATTCAGACTGTGGACCATTTCCCTTACTTGAGTAGTTCCATCTCGTTAGCTTATACTACTTGTGGGATTCCGGCCAGAATGTCAGAAGTGTTGCTTTTGTAGTTACGTCATCTGTAACATCGAGGTTGCCTAATGCTTGTTTACGTCACCTTCTGTTTTGTCCCTCCGTACCGAATCATCATCATAGACAGCAATACATCAGTGGTTCACACTGATGCTTGACTGCCACACAACCACGAAGAACAAAGAAAAAAACTTATATAGGAAGAAAGAAGAAAAGAGAGGGAGGGGAAGTGGACCTAACTACTAAAAATAGCTACGTCTATATTCAAACATACAACATCAAGGCGCCTACACCTTGCAAACAAACAACCGAGCTGTAAGTGAAAGTAAGGCGTCATCAGCAAGACAGCTTCCTTACGGCTTTCACTGCCCCGCATCATTAAGTGCACTCACTTCACAGACAACTCGGCCAAACAACGACAACATTCACGCCACTGAGCTCGATTAGCCGCCATCTCACCTAACGTCTCAAGCCACCGACTCTGTGAGTCGCGAGGGCCCCAGCCCGGGAGACGAACCCGAAACATACGTGTCATGAACTGACATGCAATGTTTCTCCATCGTTGTTTCTATCAGTTAATCCACATGAATTTGGATGACCTCATGAGCCGCGCGCCCCACTGCAGGCGCGTACTTACAAAATCTTCAGATACGCGATCAGTTGATCAAATAATAAAACTGCAGTCCGCATTGGCTGAGCCTTTATCCAATCGCGCTTTACTCATCACGTTCATAGATAGTTGGAGGAAGCCACGTGTTTGTCAGATAACATTGAGATCACCTAATATGGACGGTAACCGTTCTTCCGGGTGGACTCAGTAAAGGTCGCTTGTTGTGTTGGGGACCGCATGTTCATTCAGGTGGCCTAGTCAGAAACGTTGTCCAGGTATCGTCATGTGCCTCAGTCTATGACGCGCCTACATCCATAGATCCTCTTATTCGTTCTCACTTTGTTCAGTTTTTTGGTTTCTGATTTTGATGGTGTTATTTCTTCTACAGTCATGTCATTGCTTCGATGAATAGTGGTTATAATCTGATCAGGCTTGTGATGGTTTTTGATTGATGAAAAAGTTTTCTCAATTTTTTCGTTTGTAAATATTAGGGATTTCAACTTCACTGTTGCCTACCATCTAGCTAACAAGCATTGGCCAGCTGGATCACGAAAGTCTCGAATCGTACGCATTCATGCCTTATTCCCTCGAATTTAGATTGGATAGAGGTTTGTGTGAAACTGTGTTGTACAGTAGACCGTGTTTGTTGATGTGTGCAGTCGTCCCTTGGCCTCGTCTACTGAAACGTATGTCGTCATCGATGAATATTCCTTCGCCACACTTTTAATCCTCAGACCTTCTTTTTATAATTTTGCAGCACTTACATACTAGAGACCTCTCGATGCACATAGGCGCTAGATCAACGGGGTTTGTGGCGTTCGATGCCGTCTAGAGCTGACACACGCAATCTGACCCTTGACCTCAGGGTATCTAAAAATTTGAAACGAAGTGAGTGATTACGCTTTGTCTACCACTATACGAAGCAGTGAAACTGAGCTGTCGTAGATGTCTATATGAATGCCGATACCAGGTTGGATTCGTAACCTCAGTAATTGAATAGTTGTAAGCAAGATTAGGTTTAGCTAGCAATCCGAACCATAGATTTCACCGGTACGGCTCGAAGCTGAAAGTTAATGTCGCTATATTTGGCTAATATCTGGGTGACACAGTTAATCGCGTGATCCGCGCTGTGTGTACGTATCTACCGATCTCTAATGTCCCGTCTGAACATTGCTCAGTTAGCCAACCACGCCGGTGGCAACACGTCACGTGGATTTGATCCAGATGCGATGGCGTGGTTGTTTGTAATGGGGCATGACTGAGTAGTGAAAATGTCTGATACGTGGTGTTGCCTGTTGGAGTGGAGTCACTATCCTCGGGAAGCGGTATCTACAGTAGTTCTTCCAGGAGGAGCCACCTCATCATCATCATATCAGCCATGAGCCTGACCAAAAGGTACTGTGGCTCGGGCTGCCGCTCACCTCAACAGTGACGTGGAATATCCTAGAAGAAAACGTTACTAAGAAGTCTGAGCAAAAGAACTAGAAATGGTATGGATGCAGGTACGCCATTGACTGCGACACGCCGCCATCTCGGATAGCGTCTCTAACCAGCGGTTTGAGTGATCACGAGGACCCCATCCAGGCAGGCGACACCTACCCACTTTACTCAGTGGAGCAGTCAGGGTTCTCATATTTCGTGACCACGTTGTCGCTTGACCACCACGTGGTTTCACCCAACTGTTGGTGGTCTCAGTATATAATGCCCGGTACGGTAAACGCTCAGCTGGCATGCGGAGTACGTGACCTAACCATCGCAGGCTGTGCAACGTGAGTAGTTGACCGATGATCGCGCATCCCGAGCGTTCCGGAATACGCGCCGGCGAACTGCCGTATTGCTCACGCGATCAGTCCACTTAATGTGGGCTATTTGGCGGAGACAACGATGGTCAAATACAGCAAGCTTGTTGATATCTTCCTTGCGAACAGGCCACGTTTCCGAACCATAGAGCAAAACAGAACGTACACAAGCATTATATACTCTTCCTTTCAGCGACAATCGAACGTCTTTTCGACGCCACAGATGACGCAGGTTGGCAAAGGCAACCTCTACGTTCGTCCAGTTTCGCAGAGCTTTAGGAATTTGGCATTCTAGAGTGTCAATTCACCAGTCAATTCACCTTGAGATCTGTAGTTTTATCTGCGATAGACACTTGTCCTGATCGGTATGCAAACAACCCAGATTGTTGTACGCCGCACATATAATTCTCTCATCGAGGAGCGGATGTCACTTCTATCAACCCGTTCAAACCACCTACCGTTGATGAATTGTGGATACTATTCGGCCTACTTCCTGTCAGTTCACGTATCTCCTCAAGGTACAACGTGCTTTGGTATCACTTTATTTACTCAATTCTAGCATGGGAACTCACGGTTAATTTCCAGACGAGGAGTACGGAACAATTCAGACCATTCTCACTAACCGTTCTGGTACTACTTTGGACGCCTTGCAGTGCACAGCGTGTGCTATGCAAAGGGAGGGGCGCATTATACACAGTTACATTGAACGTTTTCTCAAAATGGTGAAATATACCAACTGTCTAATGTACGTTCGATGCCTGCTGTATTCGTCACGAACTTGCCTATCGCTTCGAAGACGCACAAGAACGAATAATATAGGTGGTACAAAACACTATTGGAAAAATAACACCAAAAAACTACTTGTGTTGTCGGCTGTCATTGAACTGCAACCATTTTCGTTTTGGTGAGTCCACTTGCTACCCCATGGCTAGTTTGATTTCAAATACCACACATGTTTGTCCAACTTGTTTGCTCACTAGCCGACGCAACCGCCGATGTTGACTGGCCTCCGTTCTGCGTACGGCGACTCACTCGTGTTTTTTTGGTTTGATCGCACATTCTCTAGTAGGGATGCTGTGTCAATCGAACCTCACTTCAAGGTTATCCTGCTCGAGAGAGGTATCTCCGAAAAGAGAGCGCATCTCGTACCACTGATTGGTACCTAGTGTTGTGAGCCACCAACGTGCGTGGCACAAGGATTGTTTACTCAGAAGATCAACACCACCTTGAACACTCATTTGCACAGAACACTAATCCCAGGTCAACACGGTTGCGAATGCTAAGTCCGTGTTTGAAAAACACCATTTCTTGCCAGATTGCATTCCAATATTTCTTGTATTTCCCCACTCCCTCGTTTGCTTCATTATCTAAATATGTTCCTCCTTCTGACTACCGATAAATAATGTAGTGTGATCGTTCATAGTCTGCACCGACATCATTGTCTGAATGAATATAAAAGGAGAACGCACAGGAAATGTGAGCTAAGCATACAACGTAAATACGTGAATCTAGAAATAACTTGTGGAACACGTCAGTGGTAGATTTTCTACCGTGTCAATCAGACATACTGGTTGCCCATCAGACTGCAATCAGGCCTCGACCATCCTACTGAAGCAGGCTAAGTTGCCAGTTGTCATACCCCAAACTCAATTCACACAATGGTCATCAGACCGTCGCGCTTTGCCTAATCGAGCATGTACAACTCAACAAGCTGAACATTGTTTTGACATGAATATGGCCTTGGAGCAAACGATGCCCGGAAAAATAAACCAGTACCTTCACTGATCAACCGAGCCTGTCCGTTTCTAGAAGCTCTCATTCTATCTTTGAAGCTTACAGACACGCTTTTTATCAAAGGCAAACTGTGCAAACGTCTCCCGCATGGGTTCGCCACGTTTCACTGATATACAGAAGGATTACTGGTGCATAGCCGGTTTCCTTTGCTTTTCCACGGAAAACTGATGATGTCAGCACCATACACAATCTGCGTGAGCCAACTTTGGAGTGGACTACTATCAAAATTAATGAACAATAAAATAACGAATTCCTGTTTTCCGTGTCTGATCGTCAGGCTGGTTGCAACAAAATGAATATAAAAAGAGTAACTAGGGTAGGTAAAACGGTTGATCATTAAAGGTTGCAGACTTCAATTTCTGATTTTCCTACTTAGCTTGTTGTTCAAGCCTAAAGATGGATCCTGTTCGCTACCGTGTTGTTCTCACGACTTCACTGAGTATTTTTCGAACGGCTACCATAATCAACAGACGTCAGTTGGCATGCAGTCATGGTCGCTTAGTGTCTTGGTCAACATCCAAAATCACGAGTTTACAATGCATATCTCTGTTTCGAATTGTGCGCTCACTAACGTTTATAGAATCCTCACTAACCGCTGTTGAATTTCCTCCGTTATGTTCTCGTGACTTCCCATCTTTCGCACTTTTTGTATGTTATGTATATTTTAACTTTATCGGTTTTACAGAAAGTCCCTGCGGTCAATGCTTTGACGGCTTCAGCTTTTGCAGCGCATTTACAACAACAACAGTATCAAAAGCTCCAGGCTCTACAGAGAAGTGCCGTTGACTCAATTCAAAAAGCCAGTGCGGAAGATAGATTTGCATCTCTCGCTTTGTTATCCGATCCTGCAACCTCCTTCTCTGGTGTCACCCCGATTGGTTCGGTCGGCACAAGCAATCAAGCCAATGCTGCTCTCTCTGTTGGGTTGCTTCGTGCTCGTGGTGTCAACTCGATTTCCCCCCTCGTTGCTTTCCCTGCTACGAGCATGAACGTCCACTCGCAGGCCTCTATGACCGCTCTCTTAGCTGCTGCCCAACAGCAACAGTGGCTGGCCTCTGCTATGCGACAACAACCGGGTTCTTTGGTTTCTGGAGTCTTTCCAGATATCAATCTAAACACTGTGAGTACCATTTCTGTTCACTTGTATCGACATATTTAGTATTCAACTATGGCTTAGTTTACCCAGCATTGCTCTGTATTCTGTAACCCTCTACGACAGACACTTAACGTAATTTGAAGTTGCCAATTTTGTAACGCCAACCACATGCATTTGTGATGTGATCTAGCAGGCAAATTAATCGTTTTAAAGAGTTGAGATTGACAGACAACACTACATGTTTTCCACCATACAACATGTGTTCGAAGTCATCACCCGTCGTATACCTAAAATTTTAAATTCTCACTAGTGAATGTCTGTGGCATTGATGTGACGATATTGTAATATTTAGTCTGCTGTGACGAACTCTGGGCTTATTTGTATGCGTTTCATGTTAAAGCGTTGGGTATCTGTTTGGGTGAACGTGATGATCATACGGAATCTGGCACGTGATTGAGTTCCTTGCATGAAAAGAAACGCCACCGCAAGTTATCACTCATATGTTGACTTGAGTGGAAGGATATGCTTTGTGGTTCGTCGAAAAGCGTGTCCTTTCAGAATAGTGATGGTTCATTTCTGACCGAACAGCGTCTTCGAAGCGAGGGAATCATTCACAAGTTTAGGAGTATTTATGATAGGCAAAGTGTGGAAATTGGTTACAAAAACGGTCAATACTCCGTTCGAGTTGTTGATTACGGATAATTTAAATGCTTGAAAAACATGTCTGTTGAAGGTCGTACGACGAAAGCAAGTGTATCAAAGAGCCAATCGTGTTTTAGATGTTGATGGTTGATCGTAGTATGCCAGAGCCGAGAACTGCACATTCTGTTTGAGGCATATTCAGCCTTCGTGTTAACAGCAACTTTTTGTTTGTTGTAAACCATCGTTTAAATGCACTCAGACTCTTGAAATACGACAGCTTTCGGGCAACTAGAAGTTCTATTTTCGATGGTAAAGTATTTCGCAATTGTTGACATGTACAGTCAAGTCTCTACTGTACTACCCCTAAAATGACACTTTTAGAAAAGTGCCCACTTTGCCATTTCTCCATTCCGTACTATATACTTCCTGCGGTCATAAAATTTATCACCTCCAGAAGCAGGATATCTCTAAATGTTTCCGGGCTTACTGTTGACGCATCCTACATATTTCATGCAAGCGTGGAAACAACATCGCACTTATTTGGGCGCTCAGGTGTTAGTCTGTCAAAATTACAAACGCTCACACATTGTTTAGTTCTTGATTTCGCCTTGCACTCAAGTGCTAGATGAGTGTAACGCACTAAGGTCCATGCGATTGTGATTACATAGATGCAGCCTAACTCCTGACCTATCACAGATGAAGTCTCTTGGTTTTGAATGGTGAACGTTGGGGCAATTCTTGACTTATTCAGGTTCGCCTGCGCATCAAACTGCTGATGAATTGGCAAAACCTTTTCTGTGTGGGAAGCTACGGATTTTGCAAAAAATATCGAAACTAACAGCTACACATATCTCAGTAGTTAACTCTGGGTGTATCGCGAGAAATGTTGCCTTAAAGATGTTCATGCACGCTACTCAATGTAACCCTCGGTTGTTTACCGGGCAGAAGTCGGAGTATGGGTACTTTGTTTGAATAAAAAGAGTGGTTTCGGTTGAAATCACCGCATACAATACATAATGACGTGTCAGTTACATCTAAAAGGTTACTGAAAAACCGCCAACAAAAGTGTCAATTATTTCGAGAATTCCCATTGAGTCGTAGAGTACGAAATGTAGCAAACATGTTTTCGATAAAATCACATCAGATTGTTACAGTTATAATACCAAACACGGTTATATTCGAAGCTGGTATTGGTCAAAATTCACACTATCTCAATTTTGTTTGTGGATGCCGATTGGGTGTTAACTGCCTACATATCGATCGGGTGAATCAGCTAACTTATCAAGGCAGTTGAAGCGATTGAACGAAGTTTTCCCGTCCACACAACTTGAATTACACCATCGAATGACAGTGGCCAGCCTCTATGGGCTACCAAAGATTCATAAGCCTAACTGCCCTCTGCGCCCTATTTTGAACATGAAGAATTTACCGTATCACGTCTTAGCACGATTGGCTGACATCGGAACCAGTTCGGAGGAAAATTTGTATTCACAGCCTTTAAGATACATTTGAATTTGTGAATACAGGTCGCGACATTCACCTCGATTTTAAGATCGTGTTATCTCGACGTAATTATACAATTTTATTGAAAGCGACAACATTTCGATCGGCTTGCCAAGCAGCGTATTTGAAGGAATTGCTTTTAAAATGCACCCATAACGTGCAGTTTATTTTTAACGGTGACATCTATAGATACATTGACGGAGTGGCAACGGGGTCACCGTTGGGACCATTGCTGGGGTATATTTTTCATGAGCAAGTTGAACGAAAGGTGCTCAGCAATGTTATAAATCAAGTGATTTTCTACCGGCATTATGTTGATGGTATATTCGCTATCGTAGGTTCATCTACCAATATAGCTGATGTTTTAAAGGACTTCAACTGCGCACATCCGCTGATAAGTTTCACCTCAGAACTGGAGTCAGATGGGTCTTTCCATTTCCTGGACGTCTCTCTGAGTAGAAGGACTGACGGAAGTTTGAAACGCTCCGTTTATCGTAAGACTACTTGATCAAGCCAGTACAGTAACTTTTATAGTTTTACTAACTTAAATACAAACGAAACCTGGTCAAATGTTTGGCGGATAGAGCCAGAAAAATCTGCTCGGCAGATGCTTTGGAACACGAACTACAGTTTGTAATCCGTACTGAACAAAAAGATGGTCACCCTGACAACTTTGTGACCAAACATATGAGAGCAGTTTAAGCATCAGTTAAGATTCAAGGGGTTGACAGGAAGCCCATTTTCCTGCGGTTGCCGTAAAATGGGGCAGGTTGGCTGAACCACTGACCCGTCGACTTACTAGTTCTCTTAAGAGAACGTTCAAGTGCAGCCAGACCGATTATTTCATTCACCAGTTCACCACTGATTCACTCTAAATCTGAAGGATAAAGTGCCGGTCCACAACTCATCTATGGTGATTTACTCGTTCGTTTGCGATTGTTCAGTAAACTACTTGGGTCGTACGACTAGGTTTTTGTCTAGAGGAATCAGAAAACATTCTCCAGCATGGATCGGGTCAGGTGAAAGGAAATCAATCACCAGTGCCACGGTAAGTCACCGGGTTGACAACGATTATCAGGTCAACATAAATCGATCGTTCACTGTTATCTACAGGGTTCCACAGAAGAGGCCAAAACTTGTTCGCCAAC
>LOND01028424.1:0-20712 GCA_014220965.1 Paragonimus kellicotti | reverse complement strand
GATAGATATATCGTGCAATCACCATATCTATTAACTGAATAGCCACTTATATGATAGTGAACAAGTCAAACTACTGTTATTGTTGCCGTCACGAAAGGCGAAACGAGTATTGAGCGAAAAGGATAGGTTCAAAGTAGTTCTTCTAAGACAGGCTGGTATTCATCTCCACATCCTCGTGGTAAAAATTGTAGTCCATTGGTTTTGAAGTTTTGGTGTTGTTCTTTTTTAAACCGTACTATTTAAGTTGGTAAAGACAATTCAATATCCTTTTTCATTTGTTCCAGATAAACATCCTGGCGTCTTAAGACACCATAATTTATCGTCTTCTGAGTATCATATATGTTAGCAATGTCGTTTTCAATTTAAAACTTGGATTTTTGCATTAGATCAGTGCATACTACCGTATACGTTTTTCTCTCTTGTTGAGAGAGAATTCTGATGTGAGTAGACGGTTTACATGTTCGGGCTTGCGTATCCTGCTCACATGCGTAAACATTATAGACATACGGAGGTGTAGTTTCATTCTAGCCAACAGCTTGCTGTGGCACCGAGGATATTCGAAGAGAGAGCTATATCGTTTGATTATGCCACTTATCAATACCAATAAACTGGTGCGACTTGCACATACAGTATTACCTGGGTGGACACAGTTCATCTTATTTGAATGGAACATATTGTAACCGCTTTCTGTTCTCATTGGTGCTCATTCGCATTCCAACATTCATCGGCCAGTTTGGTCTTTGAACAGACGATAGTCGAAGTGCCTAGCTTATGGGTTCTCAGTCAAGAATGAACTCGACCGTGTGATGTTGATTTGACGGAAACGATTAAAAGTAACCAGCGTGCCCATTCTTTATTTACTAGACTAGTAGTTTAATATTTAATGATAAGTCGACAACAATCTGCATCCACAATTCCATGGAACAACTTGCTACATGGGTTGGCTATGTAACACCATGAGGTGAGCATATTAGAATCAGCGGAACTCAAATTTGAAATGTGATGTATGCATACACTCCTGGACGGAAAATTGGCTAGAGTAGTTTACAGTGCTCACTGCGCACTAATCTGGTTAACACATTATATGTCAACTACAGTGCCCTCCTTCAGACTTTCTCTACTTCTGCGGATATGCAATGGACGTTACCACTCGGTCGGACTGAGATGAGCAATTCCTTCTCGCTATAAGCCTCTCGGTAAGCACCGTTCACCATGTCGAATACCGACCACCCTTCCGGTGAACATTTCTCATTCGTCCCTGCGTGTGACTTCCATTCGTTCATCCACCTCAAACAAGCATCAAACTAGTAGCCAGTTGATTGATCTACAAAAGACACACTGAGGAGGTAGCCGAATGGACGACGTCAGTGTTTCCTTCAACACACAGTGATAGTAATTCAGTCCATGTACTGGCTATTATGTGATCATTTGGAGGGATAAAACTGGTCTTCGGTGGTCACACGGGCGAAAGGACTGACTAAAAGAACATTCATTCCGAATACAGATTTCCTGATACTTTCAGAATCGGGCGAATGAATGAAGATAACATGTATGGAGCAACAAGAAGTCATGATTGAACCGACGACGAATATTCACCAAATATAACGGACACATATCGAGACACCCACAACAACAGCACTTTGTTTTATTAACTCTGTACAGGGGGTTGTCTGGCTAGCACAAATCTTTAAAATGCCGAAAGTCTCATCGAGACAGTGCGTATAAAGCGAGCTTGTCAGATAGGTGCGGAATATGCACTGCGAAACACGTTGTCCAACTTCTTCCCAAGAGTGCAATTCGGTCAACACACTTTAGGTTCAAACAGGAAACGGATCCAACTCTCTTGTTTCACATGATGAAGAACAGGACTAGTCTCATTGTGTACGTTAACTACGTTAACTGTCCAGCTGACTGTTCAAGATAAGTATTAACTGAATACGAATGGATAATGACTCGAAGAGACACTTATTCTGTTATGAACTGCAGCTGTTTATGCTCGATGGCTAATGCTCTGAACACGCAGAACATAGACAACCTATGAGGTAACAGCACACGTTTTCAAAAGCGTAAATCAAGAAACGGGAAGAGGTCAACCATTCTGTATTCCATTGAATGGAAGGAGGTTTTCGTAAACCAGCACAAACTCCGATACCTATGTGTTAAAATCCAGTTGATTATAAAAACAAGATTTACAAGTATCTCGCAAAGTTGCTATCGTAACCCGCTGAACGATGGTTCTAGCCTTATCTTTGATCTCCAAAATGACATTCCTTGTGACGGTCTAATCAATACTTTTTCTCATTAGGTTCGTTTATCTGTGAGTCAGAACAAGTTGAACGTATTTTAATAGATTGATGTTTATGAATCCTCAAACGTTGGAAAGTACATTGTGTTAGCCTCACATATCGGTTCCATCAACGCTCTCTAATAGACAGCTGAGATCATACACCATGGACGACAACCCGGTTCAGTTTTGCGTGATCATTAGATTACTCATTTGCGTTCAGAAAAAAAGGTTACCAGGGAAAGGTAATCACATGGATGTGTACGTCCATGCCATCATAACATATGGGTATATGGTGCAGTATACCAAGGTTTAACCCATACAACGTATATTCAACTTATACACATAACATCACAGTCTCTGGCCCCAATTGCAACAATCGATCGGACGCGCTTTCTAAAACCTTTTGATTACCGCCCACTGTTGTCTCTAAAATTTGGCTACCGCATTACGAGTGCTGAGTTAACATAGCATGACGGCCCGGACTCCGTCTGTTTGTATGCGTACGCGAGCGAACGCCGGTGCGCACATGCGCGCTTGAGAGAGGCGGATGTTTATCAGCTCCGCCGACGGATACATAAAACTTTCACTCCAACCGGTCTCACTCAATGAGTTTGGTGAGGCGAGCGTTGGTGTGTCCTAATGTCGACAGTTTCAAGTCACAGCACGGACAAACCGCTCCGTTCGGTTCCAAATTGTCCGAGTTTGTTTGTGTCAGTTAAGCATGAACTCCTTGCACATGTGCAACTACTCGGCCACATCCGAGAACCGTGAAGAAGTGTGTTTGACTCCAGTCTCATTTACTGGTTTCATGTTGCGTTTGTACGTCTGTGTTTATACGTACGTACCTATGTGCTTGCCTGCATACAGACTTTCAAGAACTTGTATTGTTTCCAAACCAACCTGTTCTGCGTCCGTATGTGAGCTCTGGTCTTTGACCCGTTCCACAATCAAGCCCCAATGTTCGACACTATTGAATACGTGTAAAGGCTTCCACACTGAGTGCGCTCCAATCACTCACCCACAAACGCACGCGGTCGCACTGACCATTGATCTCCAGCTTGGCCTCGATCCAACTTGTCCGAATAAAATTTCGATCGAACGTTTAGTTGCTTACTTTTGGACCACTGCGTCCAGTTGCATTGTGATCAAACCGAACTGCAGCGTGGAGTCAGTTAGCGACCGTCGTGACGATGACGACATTCGTGCTGATGATGAAGGCGGCTAAACTCTCTCCCTCTGAATTCAGCACAAATTGCTACTCTACACGCCACTGCACACATGCACACACGTGCATAGTGTCCATATTGTCTTGACGATTGGCGTGAGAGTACTACGCGTCTAGGTTGCACACGTTCGTATACACATCCTGGTGATCAGTATCACTATTTCAACCGTATGTACAACCCATCACACAGCTAAGCGTCCTCATTTGGAACTGTCCTCATATGAATTGTGTACAGATAAACAATTATATCGCCTGATTATGGCTCTTACTGTCTCGATCGGTTCTAGTTTGATGGCCACTTCAGCGACACATCTACAACAGGTGATCTAAACATTTCGGTCTGATGGACGAGGCGCTTCTCAGCCAGCTCAACCTCTTACCTACCGACTGGTTGACATCCAACTGGCTCAGTTCAACACAGTCCACTATTGTCAGCGGAAATTCGTATTGAATCGATAATGAATTCAATTTGAATGCTGTGGCTGGTATTGCTCAATCAACTGACTGATCGATGAAATCGTTTGATTGAATCTCTCGACTATGACAGTGGTTTCAACTAGAATCAATCGTCCATTTTGCAACCACTAGGTGAAGACGGTTTGAAAAATCTGTTAGAGTAATGATCAATTGCCGTTCTAATGTGAGCACGACTTGCTGTTGAGATTTGTTGCGATATATACAATTCGATAATGCCGTGACACTGTCGCACAAACAGGCAGTTGACTTACAAACACATGGTTCCTTTTTGTCTGTTTGTATGCCCAACCCTGATTGCCCATAATTATCTGAATACATACTCACACGATTTAATTGCACTGCCCTCGATCGAACGCGACCGATTTACTCACGTCTGAGCAGCAATCAACTTTGTGGCACTGATGGGCCGAATCCCATTGCTAACCGCCCCCTCGGCTAATTATGAGAAGATGCCTAGCTTCCGGTCTTGCTTGGGATAACTGACAGTGGGTTATAATAGCTCACACGAATAAGTCTATTCATGTACATGTGCGCTCAACTGGCAGTATGTATGTATAGGAGCGGTTGAGCAACCGTCTATCTCAAACCGTTCTCTATACGTCCCGCTCGTGTGCTGTGAGACAATTTAATGACTGACTGCTCATACAGTTGTCTTCACACTGGTCTATTACCTCAACGGACAACATATAGTTAAATGATATCAATTCTGTCGTCTGTGCTTAGAATAGCTGCTAACATACAGGTTGATCACACTGATAAACTGGGTCGACACCAGTACCGCTTCGAGCAGTCCCTTTATTGTCCCACACCATAGTATTCGACCGTTTTAAGAGCGTTGCTTTGTTAGTTTAGAACAAATCAAACTGTGAGCAAATTCAGCATAGCACGGTTCACTGCCTCAGCTGACCGCACTTATCGTGTCACTTGGTACGGTTGTCAACACCTGTATCAGCTATCGCTAGTCCCTGTTAGGAGACGACAGTCTACTCGCTCTCAAACCGAACAACTCTCGCTGTCTGTCCAAGCGCAGCACTTGGGTCATGTGATAAGTTCACCTCAGGTGCGTGTGTGTAACCTTGTGCACAAAAGAACCGACATGTGTGTCGTTACTCACCGTTTCTGTTATGTTGGTGATATAAGTGCATGCATGCATACATACGTGTGTTAAAACATAAACTTGTTTGCTGTCTGCAACAGGGCCAACCAGAAACGCGAGTTGAGCAGTAGACCAGCTGCTCACCCATCGGCCAGTTGACCGTTTATCCTTCGTTGGCTAAAACACCGTTTGTTGTGGTTACCACAATCCAACTACCCCCTTCGTTCAGGTGCTGGCGCATGTTGTGGTAATGGCGCTAGTGGTGGTAGTTACTGTCTGATTTTGCCTGTGCTCGGAACAGTTTGGACCGCTCACTTGTGAATACGCTTGTGATTGTGTACATATACAAGCAATGTACCAGTTGGTTCGAACGGTATTGTTTATTCATGCTCACGTGTGTTTGCACGTTGAAAGTCTGTAAGTGTGTGTTTGTGCATTCGTGAGAAAACGCATTGTACTGAACGTACCCACTCTAAAATAACCCGTCAATAATGCCGTGCAATCAGAGTCGTCCAGCAATTAATGGGCAAATACTACCCAGGTATATATCAATCAGCATGCATCACTTTATCGCCGTACACAACACATCTGTGATACAGATACTGTGGAAACCTAACTGACGACAGATCTGTTGGGAAAGTACTGAGCCAACTTGCGTAATACAGTCGTAAACGGACCCGGAAACACATACTATACTTAACACCCAGTTTCACACCTTAACCCACAAAATCATGGTGGCAGCTATTCTTCGCTTCTCAGATTAATCGCGCCACTGGAACTTTCGCGATACACAACATCTTATTTTTTCTAATGGTTATAGTTTGAGTTCCTCAAATGCTTCCAGCCCTTATCTGGGATTACGTAATAAAAGGCTACAAGCTCAGCGGTATTCTCATAATGACTTTCTCGTTAACGCCCGATCTTTGCTGTTTCATCCGTTCCATCATTTCTTCTATTTTAATATATGTACCATGACAGATATATCTTTCCTAAAATCCGAGATATCAATGAGCACGAGTGTTCTGATGGTCGATATAATTGAGATTGCAGTTACATGTGCGTCGGCGACAACGACTGGACCCGAAATGCAGAATACCTAATGATAAGACTTTAACCTTTTCTAAAATTGTCCGGAGTGATCTGCGTGTTGAGTTTCTTCTTGACACTAAGTTGCCCGATAAAGAGTGTGCGGTTGACAGTCCAGCTTACAGTGCTTGAGTTGGGTTGTACTGAATACGCTTCGCACTTTCAAAATGCGGAGAGCTGCTTAAGAACTGGAACGGTTCCACTCACACATTGTTCATTGCAGACTGTCCGTTTGAAACCGTGAACTGTTTTACATATTTCGATCCAACATATCCTTGGTTTGTAATATTGTCGATAAGGTGGCTTGGATAGCAAAGGCTCGTGCCACTTTCGTCAACTTGAGTCCTCACTGGTGTCAAAAAGACGTTCAATAGACATTGAAAGAAAAAGTATGTAATGTTTTCATGCTTTCTGTTTTGCCGTATGGTTCAGAAACTGTCGCCTGTTCGCGACAAAGAGATCAACCGAATTGCTGTGTTTGACAATCGTTGTCCTTGCAAATTGGCCATATCAAGCGCAATGATTGCATGAGCAACGTGGCCGTTCGTCAGTGCGTACTTCGGAACGCCCGGAATACGCAACCGACTGATCAACTAACTGGGTTGCACAGGTTACAATGGCTGGGTCACGTAATCCGCATTTCAGCTGAGTGTTTTCTCCACCGTACATTCTATACGGCGACCATCAACAGTTGGATGAAACCGCGTTGTGATCACGCAACGACGGGAACATGAAGCGTGAAAACCCTGACTGTTCCGATAATCAAATGGATGATTTTCGCCTGTTCGGTTAGGGATTTCGTGAACACTAAAATTGCTGGTTGTAAACGCTATCCGATAAGACAGTATGTCACAGTCAATGGCGCACTTGTATTTATACCGTGTATACTGGTTCTCCCATTCAGACTTCTTTTATCAATTTTCAATACTTTGGTGAACTTTTCTTTTTCTAGAATATTCCACGTCACTGTTTGGGTGAGTGACGATCCGAGCCCCATTGTCTTCTGTTTAGTTTCATGACCGTTATGAATGAATGAGTAAATCCCGAGTGGTGCAACTTTGTCAGTTTGACCGAATTTTGTCTTAACACGTCGCGTTTTTACTTCACTTGTTGAAACAGAGCAATCTCAGCTAAGCAGTCGATTACTCACGATTATCCTTCTGTTCATAATTAACAGTCTGTTTTGGTTCTTTATGCTATTGCATATTGTTATAAGCTTACGTTTGGTTATTTAGCTGTCTCGATCATTTCTTCTGATGCAAAGCTCAAGTGCTTTCATATGGTGTTACAGCCAGCCACACAAATCACATATTTAGATTTTCATTTCTACTCTAACGAATACTGGGTAGCAGTGATAACGACGTTTTATCATAGGCACACATATCCGGTTCAGTGATCTCCTCAGACGATGTACTTTCCCGTGATCCTCAGCCAACATGCGGGTACATCTAAATGTGCGTGTCAGGCTGTCGTTTTAGCTCGCCTACGTTTCTACAGTACTGCTCCACCCAGCACCCATTCACTCACGCAGGTTCAATTTAGTCTGACAGGATTTCCGCTCGAGATTGACCTTGGGTCTAGTCACACACACGAGGACTGTAACTTGTGGAATGCCTTCCTTGAGCGAGCTGCTGATGTCTGTGCAGATGAGTCTGACAGAACGACAGCCAGAGCACCTGGGGCGTGCTGTTTGTACGTGTTCCGGCCCATGGTGGATTGGTGCTAGTGAGTCATTCACTGTTCCTTGCAGCTGCTGACTTTAGCCCACCCATCTGGCCTACCCCTCTCTTCCGTTGGCCACTGCCATCGATGACCCCGACGGATGCCCTACTCTTCTTGCTCGCTCGCTCGCCTGCTCCGCACCATATGTGCACTTGGTGTGCCGTGGACCGCCTACATAAGAGGGACCATAAACGTCTGTGTTTCCATAAGAAGGCGCACATTTGTGTGTGCTTTTGAGGCAGAGATGGCACCGTGATGAATTGAAGACGTTTAGGGTGGGATGACATGGGCATTGCCGCACGAACAAAGCGTCATGTGTTTTAACAATCGACTTCTTCCATTTGCTGTCCAATCACATATGACCCGATGGGAACCCAGACGAGCTGGTACTGTTGGGCGATAGCGCGGATAGTAAGAATCCGGCCCATCACGATAGCAATTTGTGTTTGACCAGTCTCTATTCTGTAATCCAACTATGTCTTGACCATGAACCAAGCTATGACATAAGACTGAGGGTTATGCAGTTGGAATATATATATATACCAACTGGTAACTGAGATCCTTTCATTTGAGCTCGGTTGTATCACGCGCAGTTTCAGTAACTGAGATCCTTTCATTTGAGCTATTTGTCTTGCCGATGTTGTCTCTTGAAACATAAGTTCAAGGTGCACAGTTTCAAGTTTATACACTTATCGGATGCGCCAGCCATTCCACACCAAAAACTCATCTTACTGATAACAGCAATCTCATTACGGAGTCTCTCGCTGAACTGTTGAAATCATCCTTAGGTGCTATAAACAAAGGTTTCCTACAGGCATTCAACACCCCAGATAAAACTTGGTTATTGTCCAGCTTTTTCATCCGTTATGCTGTTTTATCGTTACATTATTTACGGTTTAGGGATCAACCATCTATTTTGATTCTACATAACTCCATACGTTTTACAAAGCGCCATCCTTTCTGCATCCCTTTCTTAATCTTACACTTGCAGTTTATCTTGCGAATTGAACACATTTAATTGGAACATGCTGATATTTTAACAACAGATCATTCAGAATGGGATTCTAGGTTGCAAATGGTTTTATGTGCCATTATTCGCTGGTTTTCATTTCAGAATTTCTTAATGTTGACAATTCGACATGTATCGTTCTGGTTGCCGATTACATTGCTAATCATTCCAACCTTCACTCAAAGGAAAGTAAACAATCCTTTTTTTCAAGTTGAACATCACCCACAATTGATCGCAGCTGTCGCATTCCCATAGACTTTCCAGTCGGCCCCTTTCGAAAGAAGCACTAGACTCGAGTTTCGCTCTCATTAGAGCTCGTCAGTAGTGCATATCCTTGCCACTGCCGGGACTAGAACTCCGGCCATTCTTTTCATGAGGCAACCGTGTTTACCACTGCGCCATTGACCTCACATTAGGCACGACCGAATTATCATATGTGAACGCTCAACCACTTTCGCTTGTGAGTAATGATCAGGTTGCCCGATCGTCTCGAGAGGAGACACAGTTACTGTCTGTTAACTCCAATCGATAACCCCGCGATTAGGACTTCCTAGACAGGTCGAAATCTCCGATCTCATTAAACCTGCTAGGCGATATTTTAGATTACTGATGAGTAGTCGGGATTTGGTTAATTTCAAGTTGAACATCACCCACAATTTAATGAGATCGGTCGTGCCTAATGTGAGGTCAATGGCGCAGTGGTAAACACGGTTGCCTCATGAAAGCGTGGCCGGAGTTCTAGTCCCGGCAGTGGCAAGGATATGCACTACTGACGAGCTCTAATGAGAGCGAAACTCGAGTCTAGTGCTTCTTTTCGAAAGGGGCCGACTGGAAAGTCTATGGGAATGCGACAGCTGCGATCAATTGTGGGTGATGTTCAACTTGAAATTAACCAAATCCGCTGACTGTTCACCAGTAGTTCTTTCGTAGTTTTCTGGTCTCGGAATAGACGAATAATGAAACCCGCGTTTGGTTATGCGCTTCGGATAACATTAACAGTCAAGTAACGATGAGGTCTAGAACCGTAGAGTTGATGAAGGTCAGGCTAAGTCACTCACTCGGTCACTATGGATGAGTAGACGTAGTCCGCCACACCAAGCAATATTTATCAATGCAGTGCCTAACTGACGTACTATTTGAGATGGACAAACATCTGCCGTTACCAGTAATTTGACCATCTCAGTTCCGGGTTTCGCTGTCGTGGCACGCAGCTTCGGTAGGTAGACGTGCTAGGAGAGGTGGCAAATGATCGGGTTTTATGGCGGGACAGTTGTAATTGAGTTACCCGTGATGTACCGACAGTTAATGAAACGGGATAGTGAAGCCCAAAAGTGAGTTGGTTGTCTCTCGCGTGCCATCCTCCTGTCACTTGCAACTCAGCTATCTTGTTGCAACCTTAATGTTGACTATGTTGACTTAAGCGTATGCGGCAACCTCCACTTCCTCTCCATCTTTGTCTTAAAACTAGGACTGATCAGTCCTCTCATGATCGTACAACAACTGAGTACCACATCCCACCAACGACGTACCGGAGCCATTGATGCTATCACGGTTGTGTAATGTTTTTACGAACCTCTGTTATTGTTGATTTTAAGTGGTCTGAACATAGGCCTTCTGTTTCCACGACAGTTAAATGTTTAATGTCGTATGTAAAGCGAATGAGCCTCAGCAGTTGGTTGTAGTGATCATTCGATACCGGCTGTACTGTAGGCTCGTTGTTTTCCCATGTCTTCGTGTAGAGGACCGGAGACTGTTATCAAGTTCTATGATCTCGCACTTATTGCCAGCGTCATTCAACACTCATCTTTACGTTGCCATCTTTGTCGAAACTTTTGGGTGCAAACAGAGTTTCCTCTGCTATGGGTACTGTACTTCATTCACTTTTGTTCTGTACTTTGTCATATCTATGTACAGTTGTCCCAGAACTTGCCCGTTTTTTTGCGCGCCAAAGTCACCAGATCTACTGGGGTGGAACAGCTTTTTTTCGATTCTGAACGAAATATCAGTAACCTATGCTTTTGTAGTCGTGTGTGTTGATGCTAAAAGTTCATACTATGATTGTCCAAAGTGTGACATCTTTTAAGAAGATGAACTTAACGATTATATGAATAGCGTTTACCCCAACCGTGAGTTCTGCCACCCCCATGCCCAAATTCCTACCTTTCGTGCTGCCCCAGTCGACGTTATGATCGTTGGCCAATCAAATTGTGATATGAGTTCACTACAGAAGCGCATTTTAGGTTATTGAGTGTGTGTGAGTACGAACAGACTAAAGAACCGAGCCAATCAAATGGAAGGCACTAGCCTTCAAGCGGATACACACGCGAGGACCACAAGGCACAACCGGGTGTGGGCGAAAAATCCGGATGAGTTGTGATTTACGGCCTCACACAACAAGGGACTAATGAAAGTGCATTCGGACCGGTTCGTCGGCGCGACTTATTCTCGAGATTCGCCAGTCTTAAGCACTGCCGTATCAACGAATAAAGTGAAACTGACGTTAATATGTGTGTATTTGTGGGTATGCATGCGTGTGTGAATGCACGACGTGTTACCGTGCTACCACGCCCCTATGAACGAAACCGCTCTTCAGGGAAAATGAATGAACGGAAAAAAGAATAATTTGTAGAAACTATGGGATTCTTCCTATCCGATGATGTGCTCGTGTTGGAGTTTGCTCTGCACTGTAACTGACCGGAATGAAAACATTTAAGTCAGGGAATCCAACCCGTTTGTTTTTATTAGTAGTCAGCACTTTCAAACCACGGAATTATCACCTAAATCAGCCGGTGTTCTTTATGTTGCTCGTCTATTCAGGAACCATTTTTAAACAAAAATGAAGGAATCATTAAGCACAAAGTTACAAATATATTCCAGATTAAACAACTTGAAAAAAACGACGTTTTCCAGGCATACTCACTGTCATCATTCTTGTCGATGGCAAGGCATTAGTGATAGAGATCCCAATATCTAACTGGCATATGGCCATGAATAAAACAACTGCGGCCCGTAGATAAAACAGGAGGAGGAACGGGGCTTAGCTTACACAGCTCTGTTTCTCCATTCATTCATGGTGGTCATGGACCTGACCAGAGCGTACAATGATTTGAGCAGCCCCTCATCAAAACAGGGGCATGGAATAGCCTAGAATGGGGAAACTTTATTGAAAGGGAATTGGTCAACCATCTTACACCTTTCTTCAATGGAGTGGTGGCTCGAAATGATGGACATGTTCGTATACACAGCCTCATCATCTAGATTTCTGAATTTTCAAATTATGCTCTGGAAACTCGCCTACTCTTCATGCCGAAAAAGATCCCACAGACTCCTAGTTATCAAACTATATATATATATATATATATATATATATATATATATATATATATATATATATATATATATACCGTACACGTTACACTGTCACAGGCTTGGGTGCAGTATATAAAATAGCAATAAAAGAAAGATACGTTGGTGGAAATACAAGTTCTCAAAAGCGAAGTGCTTCTCGCTTAAATTTCGCTCTACTTTCGAAGGCCTACACAACCGTAATTACCTACTATCCATACGGGTCTAACCAGGAGGCCGGAAACCGCGTACTAAATGCCGGTGATAAAGACTTCATCCCAAAAATTCACATCACCAGCTTAACCCAAGTCACACGAAAGGCACAAGGCGTGGCAAGCGATGGGGTGATAGTAGCAAGTCGCATCTGAACCGTCATGGTTTTTAGTGTGTGACCAATAGAATTATCAACCTGCCTGACTTGCTCGTTCCGAAAACGCCTCGGAAACTGTGGCTTTGGATTCGTGTAATCTCAGAATCACACATTAATGCGTATTCCATGGACCGCGTCCCATTACAGAGCACGCATGACGTATAGATGCTAATGGAATGAATAGGTGACGCTAAGTTGTTTAAGTGACCTTAATCAACCAGCCCGTTGAACAGTCAGATTTGGAGACCGCAGTGAAAGCTGTGACGGAGCTCGCACCTTATGTTTTGCCGTATGGTTCAGAACTGTCGCCTGTTCGCGACAAAGAGATCAACCGAATTGCTGTGTTTGACCAATCGTTGTCCTTGCAAATTGCGCATACTCAAGCGCAATGATGGCATCGAGAGCAACGTGCCGTTCGTCAGTTTCGTAGCTTTCGAACGCCCGGAATTACGCACCTCGGACTGATGCAACTAACTGGGTTGACACAGGTTTACAATGGCGGTGCGGTCACGTAATCCGCATTTCAGCTGAGTGTTTTCTGCCACCGTACATTCTATACGGCGACCATCAACAGTTGGATGAAACCGCGTTGTGATCACGCAACGACGGGAACATGAAGCGTGAAAACCCCTGGGACTGTTCGATAATCAAATGAGAATGATTTTCGCCTGTTCGGTTAGGGATTTTGTGAACACTAAAATTGCTGGTTGTAAACGCTATCCGATAAGACAGTATGTCACAGTCAATGGCGCACTTGCATTTATACCGCTTTAATTACCATTATATACCATTTCCAGACTTCCAACCTTTTTTATCAATATCAATTTTCAATACTTTGGTGAACTTTTCTTTTTCTTTAGAATATTCCACGTCACTGTTTGGGTGAGTGACGATCCGAGCCCCATTGTCTTCTGTTTAGTTTCATGACCGTTATGAATGAATGAGTAGATTATCGAAGATCTCAACATGCTTGAACTCCTAGATCTGTAGCCACCACGTTTTGTGACCGATGTGCTTCGAGTGTGATTCTATACCTGCGATTTATAGATACATTTTAGACAAATTGTCGAAAGCATTTATGATTCTGTGTGGAGAAGCGCGCGCCAGCCTTGGACACATGAGCCCCAGTGACACTTTACACACCTCTGCCACTGATGCTGCAGCTACGTGAACCGAGGCAACCACCTCTACAACTTTACTGTTAAGGCTAAGGCTAGTATTGTTGTCACAGTCTTGATATTTCACACTTAGAAGTCATAATGTACAAATTGGAAGATTCGCGTTAACAAAGTATGAACCTTTCGAAAATCTGCAGCCGCACTTATTTTGGCCGTCAACCATTTTATGTTGCATTAATCTGAATTTGTTCATGTGGTGCGAACGACTAGTCTGTTGTCTCTGATTGGTTTCTTCGATATTAAAAGGTTTATTCACCATGTCCATACTGTACACAGTTAATTGTTGCTTATTACAGTATGTCGTACGTGAGGTGCATACTTTCGGGTTGCCAAGACCAATGGGAGTACGCCTTGAACAGACTGAGTTAGAAGCCAGTGAGTAACTTTGTAGTTGGAAATCCACTTTGGATTAGGAAAAACTGACTGCTGATTTCCATTCACGATCACTTCTGCGAACGTACTGTAATGGAACTGCTAGATATTTGTTACCACATTCTACTCATGGTTGAATTACCTCATCGATGAGCTACAAGTTTTCACATTTGTACTGTATCCTTTCCAGGGTCGAATCTGTCCACAAACTACCAATGGCAATGATGACCGGTCGGAGCTCGATGAAGATTTGAGCTCAGAAAATCAGAAGATGAAATCGAACGGAGATTTTGCTGATGTCAGCATGTCAGACACTGACCAACTGACCTTTGGCAAACGGTCCACCTGCACAGATGAGTCAATTGGCAATGAAGTCCAAGACAATTACCATGGCCCGCCGAGTCCGAAGAGAGCTTGCACTATAGATTTTGACAAACCTGACAACAACATAATCACTGCTGCTTTGTCTCAAGCAGGTTCTGGTCTTCCTTTCGTTCTGTCAATCTCAAACACCTGTGATACTTCACAGACAGGGCTGTTTGGAGCCCGTTTGAATAAACTGTCGACGTCTCCCAGTTTTACGGTCAGTCCACAACAACTGGGAGCGATACCTACTACAGGTGGCCCAGTGATGGGTCAACTAATTCCGATTGCCGGATTACCGGAACACCTTCTTTGTGGGATTTCGACGACCCTGCTTGGTGGAAACAATAATCAGTCTCTTTCTCAGTCGCTGTTGGCTAACCATGGAACGTCTTTTTCTGTACCCGTTCTTGATAACCAATCCAGTATGACTAACGCCGGCTCATCTTCAACGTGGGTTTTAACGAACCAGCCGAATAATGCGAACACCAACTTTCTCGCTACTCAGAACGCTATGACCACCCTTCAGCCAACTTTACTTGTTCCTCTTCCGGCCACACTCACAGATTCAACAACAGTGTCTAACATGAGATCATTGTCTACACAGTTTGTCGAAGCCAATCCCACGGCCACTTCCGTAGGAACCACTGCTACGAACACTTCCAACATCCTGCGCTTGTCTGACTTATTAGAGGCGGTGAAATCAGTTATATCTGGCGGAGGTCTCATCTCTTCGATTTCTCTACCGGTGAGCAAGTGCACTGTCAACTACGGTGACATCTGCGGCCACATCAAATACCACCAGTCTACCGTCAAATCTGTTTTTCACAACCACGCCAAACCAAACTAGATCAGATTTTTTATCACTGTCTTCCTCATCCGTTCCTAACACTACCGCCGCCGCCGGTTCAATGAATGTGGCCAATTTGATGTCAAATCTACCAGCCATTACAAGTATCGCCGCCGTTAACACGACAGCAGCATCAATTAATACAACCAGCATTGTTGGTCCTCAAGTGTCCGTCAACTGTTCCAGCAACACGATAACGAGCCAGAACACAAACGTCGTATCGGCTAATAGTCTGCTAAATCAATTAGTCATGGCTGCAGTTGCCGCGGCTACAAGTTCCAGTTCTAGTGGAACCACAAGTAGTTCGAACGTGTCGGGTGATTCAGTCAATGTTTCCTGCACGGGTAACTCGTTGTTTAGTGCTCGACCGGTCGAAACTATACCTCCAGAACAGGCTCTCGACATGTCTGTGAGTTCCTGTTCATCACCCGTTACACCTGCTTGCTTTGTTCCTTAATAACCACCCTACGACGGTCATCAGTTTTTGTTAGCCAAATTCCCCGCATCATAAAAATCCAAGTCTTGTCAAATTACTTGACTAAATCAGTTAGATGTCAAACAGGAGAATAGACACATTACATGCATAATAGAATACTTCAATCAGTAGGCTGTTACTCCACAAATGTTGTTAATCACCATGTAAAGTAAAATATTACGATTAATATTGGTACTGTATCACTTTGTCCATACGACCATTCTCAGTCGACTAGCTACACTAGTGGACCGAGCAAGCACATAACCTATTATGAATAGTATGAAGTGTATCCGTTCACTTTACCGTTCCATAAAAACTTGTGAGAATTACAACGAGGACGGTATATGGCATCAGATGGTCCGTTACATCCTCACAGATGTGCCTGTTTGCGTGACTCAGTAGGTTGAGGCTACGGGCTGTTGCCCAATAGGGGTCAGGTTCGACTCGTGCTAGTCGCCTGCTGCTGATAGTCGTCCACCGCACGTATGTGTACATTTTTTGGACCAGGGGGTGCAATGGGTTGGATACATATTTTGATATTTTCAAACAGCCGTATTGAACATCGCTGTTTGGGAACAGCAATGATGGATCCGATGTTAACTGCGGTCAGTTGGTTAGTAGCTAAACCCAGTCACAGCGATAAATAGCAAACAGGACCAATACTAGCCTAACATTACCCTGATCATCTGGTTGACTGAGATCAGGTGAACTTTAGAAACCTTAACTGCCTGCCATCTCCTCTTTCACAACCGACATTACCGTTTTGTTCGTCCGTGCGTATTCCAGTTGTCCACATTCTACTCCCACTTTAACCAGCCTGGGTGTATGTGCATGTGGTCTCAGTTGCCATGTTCTCTTTTATGATGCGCACGTGTATCTCACACAGTGCTGATTGTCTGAAGCTGGACTAGGTAGACTAGTACGGTACACGCATGGCAGAGTGCAACTGTGCACGTCGGTGTGTGCCGCCTGCCGCGCTTGCACCCACACTGACCACGAGGCACAGCGTGACAACCATGTGCCCATTTGCCCAAGTATCGAGCCCAATATGAGCGGCGTCTTAGGTGCTAGGGTTGGTTGCCGCACGTGCACACACACAGATTGACGGATACCTTAGGACGTTGTGCACGCACATATCGTACGGACCACGAAGTTGTATCTATTTCCCCGTTGTACGTCTGCGTATCTGTGCGCTGGCGATTTCGATCGAGCAGTCAGACGCGTTGGCAGCGAGTAACTTTACTCGTATCCGCTGCTGCCGAGGACACAGGTTTCACTCTTCTCTGTCGAGTTTGATGCTCGCCTACGAGCAATCTGACTGTGTGTCCGTTGTCTATCTGTTTTTCCTACCTCATTCCTTGTGTCTGTCCACGTGGCACTTCTCGCCCACTTCCCTCACAAATAGTGCGAAACAGTTTCCCATTAACGGTTTAATACGCATTCCCTTGCGTCCTTGCTCGTTCTCTTACAGCCACAATATGCGCACCATCCACAGTCCAGCAGACAAATACGCGGTTTTCAGACCTCAAATTTGACATTTCAAGACTTCTGCTGTTACCGATACCTTTTTCGCACGTTTGCTTTGTAATCAAAGGTTGGACTGTTAACATTTTTAGTTCCGTTTGTGCAATTGCCCACGTGCGTACAAACAAACATAATGTGTGTATCCACCTATCTGCGTGTTCGTGCATACGCCCTGTGAAAGTGTAACTAAGTTGTCGAGTTTGAAAAAGTCTGCTCCTCTATATGCTGATATATTTGATTGAAATCATTCTGCTTACTAGAGTTGATCAGCCTGATACGCGTATCCTAAGTGTTCTGACAGTCTGTGTTTATTCCAAGACCAAGCTCACTATGGCATAATAATCATGAATATTGCCGTCCCATGTTATAACCTTACTCATCGGTAAGATTCAATTTAGTTGAAAGGCAACAACTTGGGTTACCAAATAACTTGTCATTTCGATTCCCACTATTGTCAAGTCCTGTCGTTTGCTTGTATAACCTGACATCATCCGGCTCACTTGTGATATAATAGTATCAGTGTAACGTAAAAGTCGGATACAAAAACTATTGGAAGATGAGAAACCTGGCCACTCAAATGAAACTGATCTACTCTGCCAGTATTCTTCACACAGACCGA
The DNA here is from genome assembly GCA_014220965.1 of Paragonimus kellicotti. NCBI lineage: Eukaryota > Metazoa > Platyhelminthes > Trematoda > Plagiorchiida > Troglotrematidae > Paragonimus > Paragonimus kellicotti. The sequence continues at coordinate 2,714 of LOND01028424.1, read as the reverse complement.
TAGACACAGCGAATGTCTACGCGGTTCTGTCAGCAGTAGGGTTGGTGGTTCATCTGACAAAGGCCAACACCGCTAAGAGTTTGTGAAAACAGACCGAATAATGTACTAAGTTGAGGTTTACGCTTTCCCAGGCAGTAATCATTACTCAACTAGGTGCATACATTTACTCCTAAAAGTTGGTTGTCGAGACCACCAGGGTGTCACTGATACCGTTATTTCTCCACCGCCGGGCAGCGTTTGGTGCGTATGCCTCACTTGGTGACTGAGCTCACACCCAAAACAAAATTGACTGTTCACTGTGGTGAATCGCTGGTGCAAAAGTGTCTGTCAACATGACTATTTCATTTCCAAATACCATATATGCCTTTTTACGTTTTAGTAACCGGTACTCGGAAAAGGTGATTCAGCAACAACTCTTAACCATAACGGTCGTAATGTTGGCCTCCCAGTTGGTTTATTTCCGTACCACTGCACTCAACCACCTATTCAGACATATGTGCACAGTGGATGGGAAGTACTGACGTGATATACTAACGGTGCGTGCACACACACACACAAACACACACAACTCGCGCACTTGCGTCTTCCTTTTGGTGTAATATTGCACTTTCCCTTAACACTAACATCCAAAAACGTGGGATCATTTGGGTGATGAGGCGCGTTTTTTCTCCATTGATGCGCAGATCCATATGTTGCTTGTGCCAGTTCTTCGCGGTGCGCCTGTCCTGTCGCGAGTGCATGTTGGCTAACTGACCATGCACAATACCCCTAGCTGCATGTCTCAGACTCGTCCAAACAGATAAAGCATGCATGCGCACGGGAACGTCGCACAATCTAACCTCATCATCTTATGTTTACTTGCACCCTGCGAGTTACTTTGCTTTTTCCACGTACACACATGCACGGTAGTGTTGGGGAATATGGAAGAAATATACGGAGCAACGTTAACTGTGATGTGAGTGCAGGTTGCCGGGACGACCAAGCACCCATACATAGCGTGTGCATGTCCGTGTGTGTATGCCCGCGCCTCTGTCCTCGGGCAGTCAGTTTACATTTGAGACCAATAAGTACCAGGCCTTCGTATGTGTGTGAGTGTGCCTGTGCGGATGCGTTCGGTGTAGATGCGCCTGTGGTCGCCACGTGCTCCTTTACCTTGGCTACTCGGTCACAGTTGCTTGGACCGGTGGAAGGTGAGCGCACAACCAACATGCAGCACCCAGTGTGCGCACAATATCCCCCATCTCGCCCAAGGAAGGAAGCACTTGATGATTCCTATTCACGTGGCACAGGAACAGAACGACCATGTAGTCAGTGCTGCCACGTTCTTACTATGCCAGCGCATCATCCGTCTAATTTGGCTTTGTGTACCTATCCGCCTGTTGCTGTCGGCGGACATTCAAACATACACACGCGTACGCACCAATGCGCTCATATCCGCGAACATCGGTGTGTACCGCTGTGCCTGCGTGTATCTCAACTCTTAGGTTGCTTCGCTGTTTAGGTAGAGTACCGAATCGTTCGATCACAATGTAAGCGTTCTCCTACAGCCTGGCAAGCATTCGCACTCTCACACACGTAAGGCGCACTTACATGAGGTATGCGTCACCATCACCACCCGTGAAACATTTTCCAGTTTTCCTCATTTGGTCCTCTTGTTACCGATCGAATACCATGTTCGACAACTTGGGTTGACCGTGAACGAATACACGAAGTGTGCGGGACAATTGTGAGAAACTGGTAATACGTAAGATCATTTCCGATCAATCCTGCATTGCTGGACACGGGTACTATTTTTAGTATTAGACAGTTGTTCACATACAGCTCGAAAGCGATGTTATTCGGAAGAAAGTCCACTAAGATAAATGAATCCGTCAGGTCAGTATAAGGTTAATTTAAGTCATGCATAATTGCTCCAGCTCCAAAACATCACTGTTGTCTCAGCGTTTAGTCATTCGCAAAATTTATTTGTAGACAAATATTCAGATCCTCACAAATCGTACTGACCATTTGTTACTATAAGTGGCTGTGCATTTTGATAGACACAAATTGAGCATGACTCATTCGATTGCAGATTAAGAAAACTCAGATAGACCGTCAGGACTGGTCCGCTCTGGTGATGTAGTGGTCACCACGCTGACTCAACATACCACACATCAGGAAATTTGCCGTCGACGTTATGTGTTACTTATGAATCAAAACTAAATCGACATTCGGATGGTCTGGTGCTTCTGCTCGAAGCAAGCCGGTTGAACAGTCCACACGAATTCGGAGACGTGCGATCAACTGCGAATGGTTCTCAACTTGTATCGGTCAATTTCTTCGACCATTACTGTGCAATAATTTCCGAACTATTATCGTACTCCTACTGGAAGTAACATTAGGTAAAGGAGCTCAACGCTGATAGTAGTAGAACGTTCGTATTTTCTGAGTCGATGTATAAGTTGGTTACAGTTCTATGGCTGTGAGCCGTGGTCAAAAACTAATGCTCGTTGGGCCCTGATGTTTTCAGCATATGTGCCTGAAGTCAGGTACACGTATTGTTGGTTAACATTCCAACTTAAGATGCAGACTAATTACACACATCTTCAAGACGCACCCTACTCCTTGCTTATATTGCTAAGTTGTGGAATACGTGAAACCTTGAAGCAACAAGCTGGTTGCAGCTGCTGAATATATATATATATATATATATATATATATATATATATATATAT
>LOND01028423.1:28720-50815 GCA_014220965.1 Paragonimus kellicotti | reverse complement strand
TGGAATCCGGTAATAAGCGCTAACCAGATGGAGTATTTTGAACACACGGATGCCTTTTTAGGCTAGCCGTGATGTCCTGAATATGGGGGATGGTGTTACCTGTCTGGTACCGTGGCGTTGTTGAGCGCGCGATAATCTCCACATGGACGCCAGTCTCCTGATTTTCTCGGCACCATGTGGGAGGACGAGATCAAGGGGCTATCCGACAGGCAAATGGTGCGATGCTTCAACATGTGCTCGAACTCGTTGCGCGCCATCTTTGGTTTAACCGGCGTGAAGCGACGGCCTTTGGCGAAGTAAAGATGATGTGGTGATGCGTTGCAACAGTTACTGGAAGCGGCGTGGTCGGCTGTCTGAAGGTTGCAGGGAACTGTTTGACGAGAGAGGCATAAGTGTTCGTGATGACCGGACAGTACACGGGACTGATTGGAACCGCGTTGGTCAAAGTCCCGATAACAGACAAATTCGTCTTACGGTCGACTAGCCGACGGTGTCGTGCGTCGACTAGTAGGTCGAAATGCGCGATAAAATCGATGCCAATGATTGGTATTTGGACATCTGCAACAGTGAAAAGCCGTTGGAAGTTGCAGCGAAGACCCCAGTTCAATGTAGGTGAACGTTGGTCACAGACGTACCGTCTCGGGTGAATCCGGTGGGAGGAAGCTGATCTCTGCACCAGTGTCGATGAGGTAGCGAACTCCCGATTCGCGGTCTCGAATAAAGAACAGGCGACTTCGGGAGCCAGCAACGTCGGTCGCCGCGACGTGCCGGCAGCTAATTTCCATGATCCTCGTTGGATAATGAACAGGGACTGCGGAAGAAGCGAGTATGGCCACCAGACTGCTGGCAGTACCAACGGTGATTGGAGTTGACACTTATTGTGGACACTTGCCACCTCCTAGAACTCGACTGGGAGGTGCTTCTGTTAGATTTACGCGATGTTGAATGTAGGCGCGAGCTTTGGGGGCTGATTGTCAGGACCTGACGTGTGAGTTCGTTTACACGGTTCGGTCAGGAGTGTTAGTGACTTCGGTTCTGGCGCGGATACTTAGCGGATATGTTCCCCGTATATCTGCCAGATTCGGTCGGCGATTCCCGCCTACTGTGATGGAGCCACCCCAGGGCTGGCGCCGAGGATAATTTGCATATCCCTAGGTAGTCGCTGGTTCCATATTTCATTCGAAAAGGACTCCTCGAGTTGAGTCGAGTCTGCGGGGAGTTGCCAGTGGCGTAGAAGCTGTGAGGCTTCTGGTCGCCTAGCTCGGTAGTGCTCAGTAGCTGGGCAATGCGTTGACGATCAGAAAGGCCAATGTGCCTGATAATGGCCTCTCTAAGCTGCTCAAATGGCCTAACAGAGTCCGGAAGATCCAAAATGTCGTCAACCTCGTCTATGACGCGAGAAAAAGAGCGGCGACAACGTTATGGAACCTTGTTAGTTCCGTAGTTACTTTCCTCAACGCAAAGTTGGCATCGATTTGGGCGAAAAAGTTCCGTGGGTTATTCTCCCCAAAAGGCGGAATCAGAGCAGAAAGTGCACTGACGAACTAAAAACCTGCTCTCGCTCAAATTCGACATTAACAGGGATTGAAGTTAAGTAAATAAGTGAGAAGTAGCAATAACTTACGTTGGAAAACGAAATATGACTGCGGATAATTACGAAATATGGAGGCTCACAAATTTCGATGCGTACATATACTGAATCAACGCACTCCCAGTTAAGCACGATGGAGACTAGAAGCGAAATGAGAATATGAATAACCGTTAGAGATTTAACGTACATTCCATGACGATTACACTAGGTCTCACTCGGCGTTAAGCGATACAGGCACGTGAAGTTAGCTAGGGAGGTTGAGGATCCGACCGTCGAGCGCGCGAGCAAGCCGGAAGAGTGTATATGGCGCCATTGGCGCGCATAGGCCGACAAGCATGCAAACAAACAAACGCGATCGCATGCAACAAGCAGACGGCAGACAAAGATCCTTGAGATCCTATGTACAATGTGAACTAGGATTTGGGAAGAATTTTACACATCGTACCGCAGGACGACCGGGGTTATCGTTAGATCGCTGCGAACGCACGGGCAAGCCGGAAATGTGTGGAGCGCCATTGGCGCGCACGAACCTGCCACCGTACAAGCGAATCAAACGTGATCGCACGACGCAATCAGACGGCAGGCAAGTTGCGCGGGTAGCTTGATTTTTCCCCCAAATTTTCTGCCTGTCACTGTCCACTCATATTTTTGGCTCTGTTGATGCCCTGGGCATCAGAAATTGCACAAAATACTAGCTCGTTTTATGTTGAATTTTTTGGTCACACTGTATCTGCATCTGTTCTATTTTGCACATTGACTGTTCTTTTTGATATTGACCCCAGTTGGATCTGGCAGTGCTGGGTTCTAACAAACACGTAATGAGGCGGTGAGCGTTTGCAGTCGTATAATACAGTATGCAGTACTACGAGTGCCAGAAGTGGTATCACTTCAAATGCACTGGCCTCAACGAAGACCAATACCAGCAGCTTGCTTCCTCAGCCCTAAATTTTATCTGCATGAGCTGCAGGTTCGACGACAGTCAAGGCGTCGTTCAGCCGCTGACTAGTCACGCACGCACCATAAAAAGTGAAGCGACGCAGAAAACCTGCGACTGTGTTTCAAAGCACAATTTAGAAAGTGGGCGACTTGTTGTAGCGCACAAACTATGCATTTTCTCTTATCGGCCACCTCTTCCGCGCAGAATACGTCGTCTCCTCGATGAACGTTCTCATTTATACGCGAAGCATAAGCTTACGGGAAGCTCGGAGGACCTAGGTGCGTTCCACATTGTTCGAAATAGGTGTAGGCGGGAAATCCGTGAACACACCAAACTCGTACAAGAAAAGGTCCTCCTCAGAGCCCGCGGGAACAAAACTTCTTATTTAAGCATATGCGACGACTAAGAAAGAATAAACCCTCGGCTCTTTCTTTGCGACTGTCCGACGGGGAGACCTCATCTGACCCCCTAGTTGTGGCCGAGTTATTCAGGGAGTACTACTCGGCATTCCTTGCAAAATAATGGAGCGCTTATTAAAGCGTGCCATCCTCAACCACTTCTTATCCAACCATCTTTTTTCTTCTACCCAGCATGGCTTCCTTCCTAACCGGTCATGCATAACGAATATGCTTCATTTTCATGGATAGTCTGACGGAGGCCAAAGACAATGGCCTCATCTCAAGTGCTATCTTCCTTCAACTTTCCCAAGGCTTTTGACCATGTTTGCACGGCACCCCGGAACACAAACTGGAAGCCTATGGTATTCAAGGAGAGGTTCTTCACCAGAGTTAAAACCGGATCAGATCTCTCATCTCCCTCTTTCATTTCTGCGGGAGTTCCTCAAGGGTCAGTGCTAGGTCCTCTGTTATTTCTGATCTACATCAACGACCTTCCGGAGAATATTTCCAGCAACGCCCTCCTATATGCCGATGACCTAAAAATTTGGAATGCCACTGATCCCAGTGCATTACAGATTGATCTTGACGCGATTAAGCGCTGGTCGGACGATTGGAGTCTCCCACTGAATGACAACGGGTGTGTTCACAGTTACTCGGTGGAGACTCTGGCAATGTTTTCGTGATTCATAGTGCATTCGGCACAGTAGATATCATGAAAATCGATCTGAAGAAAGATCTGGGCATCTGGTTGTCGTCTAACTTATCTTTCGCGTATCACCATGAGATGGCGGCAAAAAGGGATTTGCCGCTCTTAGGATGATCAAGCGCACTTTCCCCGCATAGACAAGAGAGCGTTTCAAACGCTTTACGGGTTTATATAAGACCGCTCCTCGAGTATGCTAATCAGGTCGTGTATACCGGCCTGAAGAAAGACATATTAGCTGTTGAGCGTGTCCAACACGTGGCTTGAAAACTATCCACTGGCCTAAGAAATGTCGCATACGAGTCTCGACTTGAAATTCTTGATCTATATCCACTTGAATATCGACGACTCCGCGGTGATTTAATTCTCACACACTTCTTTAGAGTAGGTCTCGTTGAACAGTTCTTCATGATAGCGAATGATGACGGCCGGCGAGGACATAACAGGAAGCTTTTCAAGCTTCGTCCTCGGACCTTCCTTAGGCAGCAGTTCTTTTCTTACAGGGTTATTAACCTTTGGAACAGTCTTCCTTCTGAGGTCGTTAGCAGCGCTTCTAGAGATCGCTTTAAAGCATTGCTTGATTCTCATTTACCAAAAAACCATTATCAAGTAATCTTACTCTGTTCTTGGTATTTACTGTAATCCCCAAGAGCGGTGCTACACCCTGTTTTCAATGATTGCCTTTCAGATCAACAGACGCCCGCTTGACACTGAGCAAGAAAAACCGACTGGATCCGGGAACTTTGGGCCTCTGCCTCGAACCCGTGTATCAATCGCTGAATCACTGAACCCGTACGATCTTATGTAGAATGTGGACTATGACTTCGGGGAGAATGATGCACACGGTGCACCAGAAATAACGGTGTTATTTCCGGGAAACCACATTATCTTTTAAGCCAATCAAATCAATCGGTTCTGTTAATTCTGTTTCCCCGGTTTTGGTCTATTTCGACGCGTGGGGTTGCGATCGTTTTGTCGAGTTGTTCATGTTCGTTTTTAATAACTATGCTCGCGTCAACAGTTTTGTCAGGTAGATTGCAGCATATTAGTTGCTAACCATAGCACATGTTTAGAAGTATTTGCAAAGTGTCCAGCCTTCCCTCCTTCTCTATAAGAAGTATTACGTCTAAAGCTTCTGAAACCGTATGTCACATAATGCATCTATGTATGCGTTAGAAATTCAGAAGACTACAGTGGGGTGCCGTCATCGGTTTTTCATGTCTTGTTGCTGGTGGTGCATTGTATATGGCGAACGATTTGGCCGCAGGTAAGCGTTTCAATTGTCATTGTTCACGTGGGCTACACATGTAACATGGACACAGTTCGTTAGCGCACGGACGTTAGTTGGAGGCAAAATTAGAAGTCGTCATCCTTGTTTGTAAGTATGATCTTTAGAATTGGATAATTTGTCTGTAAATAGCAGTTTGTTGTTCTGCCGAAGTGCGTTCGACAAATCAGTTTTCTGATAATACAGATAACCTTATGCGTGCATAATGACTGTTATATTTGGCACGAGTTCCTTCTTCTATACTTTGGGCTCTTGTTCAAAAGTTGTATGTTTCTCACAGTGAATTGGGATCTAGTACCTTCGCCCATGTCACTCGCCCTAATGATCTATAGCCTAACCTACCACGAGTTGACTTCCAGTCCTGTTACTGCAAAGCCTCTGTTATTGTGATGTCCACCATGTTTCTAACCGCACTTGGAGCTGCTAATCGTGTTGAGCATGTGCCCGATCCTGAAAACGGGCGCGAAGTTCAGTTTTGGATTATCTTGAATGGAGAAATGACAACTGACAAACTAATGTTGGGCACTCCGGTCAACGTGAGCAATCGTGCCCTAATAACCTGTAATGCCTAACCTACTCTCCTAGCCAACTTTCCCAAGATAGACTTCCGAAGGACTGGGGTAAACGCACTTCATGGATTCCATGAGGATGCCCCGTGGGATCAGCTCAGTCTGCTGACGATTTACGCGACCACTTCACTAATATCATTGATGAGGCCACAGATTATTCGATACGGTTTTTTCCACTACTTGCCGTAAACTTCAACACCAACTGCGGCCACAAGCGTTGAAGGTATTTTACGTCAAGTATCTTGCGTGGACACATTTTAGAACGTCAGGAGCTCCAAAAAATCACCGTTTCCCTACGGGGATCTGAAACTATTGCACCAGACTGGTCCAAAAAGATCGACTGGATTTTCCTATAAAGTCTAGCCCGTCGTTCTCTTGATGGTCAAAAAAAACCTGTATAACTTTGCTTTGACATTCCGTAGCGTTAAAGGTGTGATAGCGCAACTTCTGAGGTTGTGGCTGACTTCTACAGTGCAGGCAGTTTGCGTAATTATTCTATGGCATTCACTGTTGACATTCTTGAAGGGATTTTCAGGGTCAACATCACAGTGGTTGCTGTGTTACCAAAATTCCGGAAAAACATGTATATCTGGACCAGACGACATCTCCCTTTTAGTCTTCACTCATGAGGCTGAACAGTTGGTTGCCGTATTAGACCACCTGTGTACACAATGCGTTGCTCTAATAGTGGTCTCCGAAAACTACATATCAGCAAGTATCACCCCCACTGGCAAAGTTGAATAGTCCGGCCTGACTTGCAGTTACCGAGATCTCCGAGGCGTTAGTCTATAAATCTTTGTCTAACCATTTTTCATCGCGAACTTTTTTCAACAATAATGTAGCTTTTTCCGCGACCGCTTATGTAGTACTAATTCCTTGTTCACTGTGAATCTGTGGACCTCTGCTGCTGGTAGTGGCGAAAGGGTTGACTATATGTTTTGACTTTGTCAATGCTTTCGATTGTTCGAATCTTTCTCTTCTGCTAGACAAGCTCCACCACTATGGTTTTAGAGGTAATACTTCTCACCTGGTTTGAATCCTATCTAGCAAACCGGTTTTATCATTCACAGGTGAGATCTCTATCGTCTTACTAAATTCAGCTGAAATACAGTTCTATAGGGTTCCATCCAGAGACTGCTTTTCTCCATCTTTCCCAATATCCTGCCATCTGAAGTATCCTCTCCTCCAACACTGTTCACAGACGACATTAAGCCCTGGCACGTAGTCCGTAGCAGTGTTTACGCCGGTTTGTGCCCTTTACCATTGACCTGAGACGAACATAATCGAGTTCGTTGTTAGCAAACGCTAAGTTATGCATAACAAACAAACTTTTCTTCACTTACTCCCTCGGTGGGGTGGCACTCCAAGTTACGGACAGGGAGAAATACCTTGGTACCGTTGTGTCGCATACTCTCACAAACTTCCCGAACACGGGCAAACACCACTCACTTGCATTTTTAAAAAGTCTGTCTGATAAATCCGAGTGATCATGTTTGAACAAATATTGTAACAGTTTTATCCGCCCCTATCTGTAACGGAACAAACTTACTTTAAAAACTGTTCAGAGGCGTGCTATAAAAGCAGTTCGGTTACTGAATTGGAAACCCTACTTTGAGTGGATTCATAAANGTTGTAACAAACATGCGTTCCTCTACCGGTCAATCCCACGAAATGAATGCGACTGGACTGTATGCTCGGTGTCTAGCATATGTTCCGTAAACGAGCCGCGGGGTTAACAGTCATGGTTATTCATTAACGCCTTTGTGTTCAGAAGTGTTTCTTGCCAGACCTGCGGTCCCATGGCTAACAAACTCCAATCGTGTTTATCGCGTTCATCGTGTACTCATTGGCTTATTCCAGACCTTTTTTCTGTATACCTCACATTTTTGGCGGTGGTACCTCTACATGTTTGTTAACTTTCCCTTTGATTGGTGTGGTTTGAATGCGCTCATAATTGTGGACTTCCCGTAAGTGGAAAAGCATGGGAAAGCGGTTTTACTGTCGCTGAAATGTTATCTGTCCGCTTGTGTTACCGTAGTGGGTTATGTGCATGTTGTGACTTGCAAATATCTGACGTTAGAAAGTATGGCTTGGAATATCATGCCCTTTTGCTAGATCTAAATCGGACAACATCCGAAGTTAATGCTATTCAAAAACGTCGACGCTGTTGTTGGTGCATCCTAAGTGTTCGACATACCATCTTTGATAGTTCGGCGAATTGACATTCGCAAGCAGACCAGTCATTGATGAAGGCAAATATGTTAGTGTGAGTATCATATTTGGGAGTGTCTTTCTTTGCAAGCCATTTGATAACATCCATGCCCTCTGTTCTTTTATTTTACACCGTTCACACGGCATTTGGAAAGGGGCCACCGACCGTGTCCTCGAAAACAACATTCTAGCTTCATATAGACTGAAGCTTAATTTTTGGTTGCCTAGAGCTTAACTGTTAGATTAATTACTAGAAGTAGTATATAGCATGCAGAAATTTGGATCCTGATGTGATCGTAACTGTCTAGCAAATTCCATTTGGATCGTTCGAAAACGTTGGGGACTACATATTTTCTACTCAAAAGACTTGACGAATGTAACTAGCACCAATTCGCCCTCGGAATTCTTTAGAGTGGAATAATGGTGGTATTGATCGGTGGGGATTGTTTTGTTGTCNAGCCCTGGCACGTAGTCCGTAGCAGTGTTTATGCCGGTTTGTGCACTCTACCTTTGACCTGAGACGAACATAATCGAGTTCGTTGTTAGCAAACGCTAAGTTATGCATAACAAACAAACTTTTCTTCACTTACTCCCTCGGTGGGGTGGCACTCCAAGTTACGGACAGGGAGAAATACCTTGGTACCGTTGTGTCGCATACTCTCACAAACTTCCCGAACACGGGCAAACACCACTCACTTGCATTTTTAAAAAGTCTGTCTGATAAATCCGAGTGATCATGTTTGAACAAATATTGTAACAGTTTTATCCGCCCCTATCTGTAACGGAACAAACTTACTTTAAAAACTGTTCAGAGGCGTGCTATAAAAGCAGTTTGGTTACTGAATTGGAAACCCTACTTTGAGTGGATTCATAAATCAAATTTCGTTTCCCTTGATTACGGTTGACAGAGGACGATCCAATATTTCTATCAGTGGTCCTGAAGACCACAAACTATCCATACAAATCACTGTTCACTCTTGTGGATGCTGGTTCACTTTGGGGTCCATAACCAACTACCTCTCCCGACGAAAAATGGCTCCCTGTTTAATAGACCTGTTCAAGATGGGAAGCATCATTTTTCAACCAACTTTTTGATTTTAGGGGATCAGTCTCCTACATTCGCTGTTTACTATTTGGTCACATCTCCGTCGACTTTGTTAATACATCCTACCCTTCTTTTCATACGTTCCATGAGTTTCACGATGTAATGTTTGTGGCATTTTCATCTTTGCATTGCTGAACGCATGTTCCAACTGTATTCCACGCTTGAGTTGTTCTGGTTGTCATCACTGCTACCTATTGATATCAGACGTGTTCAATGTGGCTATCATCGGACGATCTAAATGGCCAGAGCAACAACTGAGATATTTCTACTTCAGAAGCCTCTAGTCTGCGATAAATCTCATGAATGAGCGTTACTCGATTCCACCTGGTTATGAATATGACGACCGTCGAGAACTAAAAGCTTGTGCAAAGACCGTGAGCACTACTTGGTCGAACAGTCGAAAGAGATGGAAAGAGCCTTTTTATCTGGGAATTGCAGAAGGCTTTTTCCCTGATCCGTGGTTGTACTGGTCGTCGAGTCGGTGTAAGTGAGACCATATGTGAAAAAGATGGTTCACTTATCACCAGTCAATCTCACCGACTTCGCAGCTGGGCTGAACGTTTCTAAGGGAATAGTTTAGAAGGCTTCAACTAGTCCACGGGATCGAACGATAAGTTATTCCGTTCCTGACGGACCCGCATCAGAAAAACAAGTGGCATGCGGCTCAACTTTATTCAAGCCGTAACAAGGCTCCTGGATCTGATCTCTCCTCTTTTCAAGGATGGATGGGGAGAGGTTGATATCAGAACTGACAAAACTCCTCCAGACGATTTGGGAGACTGAAGAGGTACCTCGTGATTGGTGCCTATCAACAGTAATTCCCGTTTTCAAAAAGGGGCCCGAAGTCTATGTGACAACCACAGGCATCAGTCTAGTGTCTGTTGCGTCCAAGTTACTCACTGGCCTCATTTTACGTCGGCTCACTAAGCCCAGAGAAAGTCAGATACGTGAAGAACAGGCAGGATTCCGATCCGGTCGAGGGTGCGTTGATCACATTTTTACCTTGCGACGGATCTTGGAACATCGGCACTCATAGGCAGCCGACGGCAGTGGTCTTTTTAGGCCTAGAGATTACTTCCGATTTGACTGCTCATAACGTTCTCTGGAACTGTCTTCTTCGCAAGGGAGTACCAGGGAAATACGTGAATCTGTTGAGATCACTGTATGCTCACTCTGCAAGCAGGGTGAGAGTTTATGGACAGCTGTCTCGGGCATTCATCACTTCTAGTGGTGTTCGTCAAGGGTGTCCGATTTCCCCCTTCCTGTTCAATTTTATCATGGATGGCATTCTGGAAAGTGCGCTTGGTGTTGAGTTTCTTCCTGGCGCTAGGTTGACCGACATGGAGTATGCGGATGACATTGTCTTACTTAGCCCCTCTGCCGAAGACATGCAGACCATGCTGAACAAGGTGAATGACCGGGCTGGTTTGTATGGAATGCGCTTCGCACCTTCAAAGTGCAGTGTTGCTTCAAGACTGGGGCATTTCCACTCCTACTTTCTTTATTGCAGGTAATCCGCTTGAGACTGTGAACAGTTTCACATACTTGGGTAGCACTATCTCGTCAGCTTGTAATATTGCTGATGAGATCAGCGAGGATAGCAAAGGCACGAGTTGCCTTTGCCAACCTGCGTCATCTGTGGCGTCGAAAAGACGTTCGATTGTCGCTGAAAGGAAGAGTATATAATGCTTGTGTGCGTTCTGTTTTGCTCTATGGTTCGGAAACGTGGCCTGTTCGCAAGGAAGATATCAACAAGCTTGCTGTATTTGACCATCGTTGTCTCCGCCAGTTAGCCCACATTAAGTGGACTGATCGCGTGAGCAATGTGGCAGTTCGCCGGCGCGTATTCCGGAACGCTCGGGATGCGCGATCAATTGGTCAACTACTCACGTTGCACAGCCTGCGATGGTTAGGTCACGTACTCCGTATGCCAGCTGATCGTTTACCGTACCGGGCATTATATACTGAGACCACCAACAGTTGGGTGAAACCACGTGGTGGTCAAGCAACAACGTGGTCACGAAATATGAAGACTTGACTATTCCATTGAGCAAAGTGGGTAGGTGTCGCCTGTCTGGCCGGGGTTCTTGTAATTATTCAAGTCGCTGGTTTCGAAACGCTATGGGAAATGTCAATGTATCGCAGTCAACGGCGTACCTGTATCTGTTTCTAGTTCTTCTGCGTAGTCTTTTCCTAATCCCTAAACTTAGTAACGTTTTCTTGTTTATTTCACGTCACTGTTGAGGTAAGCGGCGGTCTGAGCCACATTACCTTCTGGTCAGGCTCATGGTTGTTATAACGATGATGGTGAATTTACGATTAACGTATCTACAATATTCACTGGAGATCTGCATGAAACGAACGTTTTTTTTAAAAAAAAACTAAATTTACATAGTTCATCATCCACCGTGTTTCTGGGGGTCACCAGTTCGTTGGTTCCATTCATTCATAGGTGCCGTGACTATGGATAGATCTACCGTTGTCTTGAGCAGCTAGGGTTAAAGATGATCTGACTCGGTCACCATTACTTTGCTATATTTTTCAAGACGATTCTGTGGTCTGAGTTGTTATGCGTCCTTGACATAACGATAAGCCTTTTACACTGCGTCGATCCGAAGGGCTATGCTAAATATAACTTCAAACCAAACGGGTACAACCATGTTATATAGTCCGAAGAGGAGCAGTCAGACGAAAGCAGCTACACTCATGGAGTTGTGCAGCACACCGTTGACCACGTGAAGGTGATTAAGTATTGAGATACGATCTTAGGGCACGCTGTCAAAGTACTTCCATGGTTGTGGCACTTCTGTCATCCCGGTAATGGAAGTCGTTAGAAAAGATATTCCGATCGTCTAACAATCGACCCTGACTACTGTCGCATCACTTAAAAACTCAGTATCATTCAAGATCTTGATGTGGCTCCGAATACATTTACTGCGTTTAGCAGTGATCAGAATCCGACGTCAGTATCTTACTGCGCCTTCTGACTAGAGAAGTCTGTCACTGTCAGGTGAGTTAGTCTCTTGATTACTTGGGAACCTCAGCCCGCAGGACAGACAAATAGGTGGCGTGTGAAATTATCGTTGCCCTGATGGACAAACTGAAGCACTCAACCCGCCGGCCAATGTGATGCTGTTACAGTATTTTTTCTGTTTCACAAGGTCGATGAAGGCGTTGTACAACGCATCTGAACTACTGTCCGCCAGAGCGTACGCCGATATAATGGACGTACAACCGATGTGCCGTGTCTGACAACACAGACGGCTGTTCATTGCGATGCATTCAGGCAAGCATTTCTCTGCTCTAGAACTCAATGCGATCCCCACCCTAACTTGACCGATATTCTGTTTTAGTGTCACCAGAATCTCCGCGAGAGAAGCACTTGGTTCGAAAGTTATCTAGAACCGAACTCGGGTGAATAACGATGCTGGAATTATAGATTTACGTTTCTGAGAAACATCGCACATCAAGTTTCAGACTTGAGGAACTACCTGTCAAGGCAGCTTACTAACTAGCTTGTCAGAGTGTGTGGACACTGTAGACTAATGTTTGTAAGCTGTTTTGATTTTAGCAAACACAAAGCCTTGATGATGTTGACACATCTTAGATACACTGTTCCTCGATAAACGGTTCTAGATTTTGGCTCTGTTAGCCAAATCAGATGCTCTTTGATGTCCAAAAGGTCAACAGTTGTCGACAACGAGGCTAAGATGTCTGATGGAGTGTGAAGGTATGGTGAGTTCAACCATTGCGAGGGCGAAATCCAGCTTGCCCCTCGCGGATGTCTTCTGTGGGAGTTGTTTATACTATCGTGACTGTGCGGTGTGGAAAATTTATTAGCACAACCCCAAGAGCTTGGAATGACGAACCGCATAAGGCACCTATAGAACTGACGGTAGTATTTACTCGGACGATGATTTGAGTCACCTGTCACCCCAGCCGCTTCCATGAAGAATCGTTAGTGTCCGAATTCATATTTCTCACGTGTCTGATTAACAGACGTCCATGAGCTCAATATGGAGGTTCTAGATGTGGAGTTTTGTTTGTTTCAGAACAGTCTTTCGGGAAGCGTAATCTAGGTTGCCTACTGTCTGAAGGCAAAAGAACCAGTCTTCAGTGGACCAATCTGCCAACCTTTATATTTCAGAAGTGTTGTTGCTTCCCACAAGATGCAATATAAGCATTTAACTTGATCGTCCGTCCGTGAGTTGTAAACCGCAGTTCGGGTGGTTGCCATTTCTTTGCTGTGGAATTCACCATTAATAATGGAAATCTTCACAATGATTCATGTCATGTGTGTTCAAAACGATTTGTACTAGTTCCATCACTTAGCCTACTACAAAACGCGCATGAAAAATGGAAATATTGACTATACTTAACGAATTTCTGTTGTGGGGAACTCCGGATAGAGGAACTTCGTAGTCAAACGTTGCATGATATGAATAGGCTATTTGATGGGTTTCAGTTCTCTCACGTTTTACGTTATCTGATCAAATTTGTTGTTCCGTCCAAAGGGTACGCGTGGACTGCGTCGTATTGGAACACCTAGATAACAGAAATATCCTTTCGATTGATGTAGTCAGCTGAAACAATGCTGTGTTTTCTGAGCCTTGTGGACCATTTATTTTATGACAGAAAACACTTTGCTATCACACATCTGACGTTACCGCTTAACTTGACCTTTTTTTCCGCTTTCTAATCAGGTCAATGCCATTTTGAGAGATTTTAAGAATGAACTGTCATCTAATTGATCGGAATCACGAAGTGATCACATCTGTTGGGGTATGCTTACATCTCGCGACTGATGTCAGTCATATATGTGGGTGTTGGTGAAAGGAATTTGTGAAGAGAAAAGATATACCGCCTATGTAGACTGTTTTGTAGATAGGTTGTGATACTGTTGAGCGATTTAATGACGATCAGTTTGACCCATCACTTGATTGTCTGGGGTTGATTGACTGAAACTTTATAAATTGTTGCTCACAACGTGTGGCACAACGGCGCTAATGAGTGTCTTCGTTACTCCAGTTATGCTCTACAGTGAACCATGCTTTTCAATCTGTTTTGAAACATCTGATCGTTCTATCGATATGATGTGTTGTACAGTAGCAGCAGATAAAAAAGTACACACGTGGCTGGTTGATCATGGACAAGTGGCTTGTCTTTTAGACTAATGCTCGTGGGTATAGCAGTCAACCGACTTTTCAATGATGCTGCCGAAACTGTTTGTTTTAATGTTTGATGTAAAAGCCGATTCGTTTATTCAGTGGCTGTCTGCTTCAAATGGGAGGGAGTTAAACATAGACCACTTTCCTCAGCTAATGTGTTGACTACGTTGTCTGTAAAAAGTCTGTCCACATAACCGGTCTCTGTGCGAGCGTTGACAAGACTTTGATTTCCCTCATCTCCTCTAAGCAAATTGTTCCGATGCGCGACTTTAAGGAACGGTGGAACAAAATAGAGAGTAAGGTCCATGACTGTTCATATATATCCCGCGCCGGGAGCCCATCTGGTCGTCGGTGCATATCCACATCAAAGGAATAGAAGACTGTGGATGCTGGTACACATTTGCTCACTTTCCAACCTTTATGTGGAGCTGTCGACCAAGGTTGTATCCATGGGCGGACAAGTCGCCACGTCATCAATTTGCGTACACAAATCCCCATTGAGTTTGAACTGTATACTAAACGTGCGAAGTGGAAGGTGCTCTTTGAAGATTCTGGTTGGTATTCTTATTTTTATGTTTGATTGATTGACACGTTCACGAAGAAAATTGGTCGTTCCTTTGGGAAGGATGTTGGTAAATGGTGAGGCACCACCAAACAAGCACACGTGATGGTTTGCAATCTCGCATGGTCTCAACATACTACATAATTACCCTAGAGCACCCGATGCTAAGTTGTCGAAAACATGTTAGTCATGGTGTTTTCTCCCGTTAACTTGAAATTCTTAAACTGTTCTCGTATCACACATCAGTGAAGAAACTCATTGATGGGCGTGAAGTGTTTCTAGATGGTTACTACCTCTACCTATGAATCATTACGGTTGTTGCGTATGCTCCTTTTTATTACAGGGCAATGCCTTTACTGGGAGATGGCGTTTTGATTCAGCATGACATCGACTACAATGTTAGGGTTCCAGGATTAATTGTGGTAGTAACTGCATTTTTGAACGGTTGCAATAATGCTTCTAAACAGCGTTCGATAGCCCCTGGAGAGGGAACAAGGCTGGTTTTGGATTAGAGAACAGATCTTATCTGAAAATTATGAAAACCACTGAGCGTAGTGAGCTTACGTATCAACTATTCGTTCTGGTGATTTTGGTCTGGACGGAGTGGCAAGTTTCGTAGTGGTTTGATCCCCCTCTATGAAGTTTTATTACTTCTTTGGGGATTTTTTTTTACTAGAGAAGGTTATTTCGTTTGTAGTGCGATGACGTTTTGTACCACCGTTGAACGGATTTTCAAAAAAATGTTCCAAGTTTGCCTTGTTCACTGTAGCATCCATATGTAGGTCATTCGTTGTCTACATGAACAAAGGCACCACATAGGCTTTCTGTCCTGACTGAATCATGTTGTCACGTTGAAAGCGATGCGACAAAACTGGCGTAGATTTCCACAGGCGTCTAGTTTGGTACATTTCTTCCTTCGGTGAATATTTATGATGTCCGTTCCGTAAGCTTTCTGTGCTCCAGAGCTCGAAGCTTATGACTTTGTCAATCAAGTCATAATTTCTTATAAGGAGGTAAGCATCAAGATAAACATAGCGATTGATTGTCCGACTGTCGTTTATGATCATCCTCTTCATATGACGGTTGTCAAAGGTTGCGTGCAGTCTTTGCTCTACCTGAGGATTTTTGATAACTCAGTGATGTAGTCTTTATATCTAAACACGAGAAACATTTCGCCATACCGAACTTGAACAAAGCAACCACTAGTGACAAAGCAATACATTTGAAGGCCACAAACTTCCGAACATCTCATTCGGCTGTTATACTGCTAAAAAAAGGAATATTCACAGGAAAATGACACTAAGTCAGTAAATAAATATCACACAATGAACACGGTGAACAGGTCAAGGGTTTTTTGTATCATAGATACCATTGGTCTGTTACGTACCCCTTCCGAACACAAGGCTCTGTTCGGGATTTCCACATCGACCAGGCTTTAGTTGAACTCAGTAAACGCTGTTCATTTTTGGGAATTTGAATGCCCGCCAGAATTCTCGAAACTTCGAGAATTCGCGCTCGCCTCTGATTGGTCCGTTGGGTGGCCTAGGCCCAAGGCCGCTCAAAACCTATAAATACAGTTGCTGTAAACCACTATTTTGCCTTCGGGCTGAGCAGCAAATAAAGCTCGTTTGAAGGCCGTCTTCTTTCTTACTTGTTGGGGGGGGGTTGTAACAAACATGCGTTCCTCTACCGGTCAATCCCACGAAATGAATGCGACTGGACTGTATGCTCGGTGTCTAGCATATGTTCCGTAAACGAGCCGCGGGGTTAACAGTCATGGTTATTCATTAACGCCTTTGTGTTCAGAAGTGTTTCTTGCCAGACCTGCCGTTCCCATGGCTAACAAACTCCAATCGTGTTTATCGCGTTCATCGTGTACTCATTGGCTTATTCCAGACCTTTTTTCTGTATACCTCACATTTTTGGCGGTGGTACCTCTACATGTTTGTTAACTTTCCCTGTTGATTGGTGTGGTTTGAATGCGCTCATAATTGTGGACTTCCCGTAAGTGGAAAAGCATGGGAAAGCGGTTTTACTGTCGCTGAAATGTTATCTGTCCGCTTGTGTTACCGTAGTGGGTTATGTGCATGTTGTGACTTGCAAATATCTGACGTTAGAAAGTATGGCTTGGAATATCATGCCCTTTTGCTAGATCTAAATCGGACAACATCCGAAGTTAATGCTATTCAAAAACGTCGACGCTGTTGTTGGTGCATCCTAAGTGTTCGACATACCATCTTTGATAGTTCGGCGAATTGACATTCGCAAGCAGACCAGTCATTGATGAAGGCAAATATGTTAGTGTGAGTATCATATTTGGGAGTGTCTTTCTTTGCAAGCCATTTGATAACATCCATGCCCTCTGTTCTTTTATTTTACACCGTTCACACGGCATTTGGAAAGGGGCCACCGACCGTGTCCTCGAAAACAACATTCTAGCTTCATATAGACTGAAGCTTAATTTTTGGTTGCCTAGAGCTTAACTGTTAGATTAATTACTAGAAGTAGTATATAGCATGCAGAAATTTGGATCCTGATGTGATCGTAACTGTCTAGCAAATTCCATTTGGATCGTTCGAAAACGTTGAGGACTACATATTTTCTACTCAAAAGACTTGACGAATGTAACAGCACCAATTCGCCCTCGGAATTCTTTAGAGTGGAATAATGGTGGTATTGATCGGTGGGGATTGTTTTGTTGTCACAATCCTTCTTTAGGATCTATTGAGGAAACTGATCAAGGCTGTAGCTGGCTTATTGTTTTATGTTGCTGGCAAGTGTCTAGTGTACGAAATTTATAGTATGTGTAGCTGGTTTAAATGTCATGTACTGCTGCATGAATTGGCACCCTAATGGAGCAGCACAACCGATGTGAGTGGTCAGTTTTCCAGAATCATGGGCTTTCATGGATAGTAAAAAATTGACGTGTGCGATTCCAATCTTGACTTATCATATCGCACTGTTAATGTTGAAAGGTAGAGTGTGTGCTGGTTGTCCCGCTCGTTCAACTTATTCAACATGGTTTGCACTTTTGGTTGTTTGGTTGGTACCCGTGCGAATAACACTTTCCACTTAGCACTACGTCCGCTGACTATATCTACTCAGGCAGTTTCTGACCTATAGCGTTTCTTGTATTGTGACACACTAATGGTCCAGGTGTTGCCGGTATGCAAAAAAACGAACAAGAGCTTCCTTGATAACAGTCAATAAATGTTTCAGTGTGGCTAACCTCCTTTCGTGCAGTCCTTAAGGCGGATTGGCCATCTGGTTTAGACTGCATAACACTTCGAAACACTTGAGTGGTGGCAAAGTGCACATTTGAGAAGGTCATTATAAACGTCTTGATTAAACAATTTGGCACATAAGCTTGAGTTGTGTTTCCAGTGTGTGTGCTATGCTGATCTTTGTTGTCGTTCAGCTCTTCGAGAACTACATGAATTGAGTGTTATTCGATTGCAGGGACCTAAAGGGACGTCACGGAGTTTTGCTGACTTAAATTTACTACGGTTAATCTGATGATCCGCACCGTTTGCACGGTGCCATTTTGAGCTCGCACTTCAGTGAATATTTGGTTTTGTTTACATATTCGTTGTTTAATAAGCGTTGTGTGGCTGTCACTTAGGATACATATTTCTCTCCCTCGTCTATGTTTTCACACAGTTTGAGTCGTATTTGCATACATACCCGTGCTTGTTTTAGAAAAGAAAAAGGCAGCTAAATCCTACGGCACTCCGTCTATTGGGGGTGATTTCAACCTGATCGACCATACGGGAAAACGATGCACTTTGGCTTCGTTTCGTGGTAAATGGCTACTAATCTACTTCGGTTTTTGTCGATGCCCCGACATTTGTCCGGAACAGATTGAACGCTTAGTGGAAATCAGCGACCGCATTGGTATGTGCTTGCTTACAATGTCTTCTCTTTCGCATTGTTGAGTTTCCTTATGGGGACTACACTGATTATGGCGATGTACTGGATAATGCTGCAGAATTATTCGAAGTTAGGATTACTCACTGGAAATTTTTATTTGCCATACTAGTGACCGTGAGTTAAAGCTCTGATTATCCGAACTATCAGGACGGTATCCAACCTGTGTGTTACTCAGAACTTTGTATGATATCAAGCATTCTTGAGCTAAATAATTTAGCCTTCATGTAAATCGGTCTCTTCATAAGACGAGGGTAGGGCAGACTCCACAATAGCTAATTGACGTGGCTCTGATTTTGTCACGCTAGGGAATTCTGGATCATCTATCCTATTGGCTGTTGTAATTTTCCAATACATTGGTCACGTCCTTCCTGCAAATGAAAGATGGGACAAATCCCCTCACAACATCCACTTGAAAAAAACGTGAGTGCGCAGTGTAATCTATTCGTTCCGATATCACGCAAGCTTCCGGCCTCATCTATCGCCAGATAGTCATTGACCATAGGTCATCTGATTAATTTCGAATCGACACCCGAGATTGTAAAGCGTCACACCACTCCGCGTTTCTTAGGTTTCGCGGAGGAGGCGGTCGAGATTAGCCATCTCAAACCATACCAGCGTCGTGTATACAAAAACTTTGTCTAAGTCTTAGACTCCCATAGGTCTAATAATTTAGCACTGTGTCCTCCATCCTATCCTTTGTTTCATTTTTCGCGTAACTCACTAATCTTATATATATATATATATATATATATATATATATATATCGCTATTGTTGTTTAATACTGAAGAGGCGATACAAAATGCTAGCCTCTTCCAATGTCCGTCTTTTCACTGCCGTGTTCAAATTCATCAGATTGTTTTGTAACCGAATACGGTTTAGCGTTGTCTGCACCTGTAAAATGACTCATTTTCTGCGCAGCAACTCTGACGCAGTGGTTATATAATTCATACTTCTGTTTGCCTATCCCCAGTGAATTCGGAACAGCGCTGCTTGCCTTTCTACTATGTGTGCTACTTGTGCCTGGCCAGTCTGAAGGTTTTATATGTCCGAAACGACAGGCTAGCGATTATCGATCCTGGTCAAAACGAACGGTAGTACTGAGTGCAGACACGACCCTTGAGTTGCTCGAACGCAGCAAGAAGGAGCGGGTAACTGGGGTAATAGAAATATGCATCTATATGTGGGAACCCCAGCAACGTTTCGTAACGCAATACTCTCGAACACGTACACTACCCGCTGTTTTACTACATTAGTACAGACTGTACGGTATACACATGCAGACTGTATCAGATTAGCCTCATTTGTATGGCGCATTACCATGTGGGGCGATTTTCGTCTCTTCGACAAAAGCTGCGTACAATTGTGCTGAGTCGACACGGTCTACATTTTGAAGAAGGGGAGCAGAAATTAAATGCTAAGTATAGCAGACTACAAAACAGATCAACAATGCAAAAGGAAATTTAGCGTTGACAGAAAGAAACTGATCGAGAACAAATGTTTATTGGAAACTGCACATGGACGTTTTACATGACCTATTTTTGCAAAGCACATCGAAACATGTCGCCATGAGGACGAATGCACGCGGAGTTATCGCTTATCTTGCGGCGGAATCATTTTCATTCTGTGATAGTCAGTTACTCAGCGTATGAAAAAAGTGTGCTGTCGCTTTTTATGTAACCCTTATTTGGTTGAAACTGGGTTGGCAACTCTTAATAAAGATCATCCTCCTCACAAGAGCCACATGATGTTGTCCCGAAAAATACCCCTTCTTCAGGGGACTGTTGTACTTGAAGAGTCGTACAGTTGTGCCTTGAAATAAACTCAGGTTCCGTGAACTGTGCGTTCTTGATGATGCGTCGTTCTGATATGTCCAACGCGTTGCACTAGTTTTTGAGACGAACTGTGCAATCAGCACTTCGAACCTAATCTACTGTGTTATTTCTGTGGCCGGAATAGCACGGGGAGACTACTGTGCATGTTAGAACGATCAATTTTAATCAATTGTTATGTATGTGTACATGTATATCTTTAAACATGTCTATTCCTGTCCTGTTTGAGTGATATTGTATTTCAAACGACTGTAGTGTACACCCAACCAATGCATTAAAAGTCTCAGGACTTTATTCTGCTGATTTTTTAAGCCTAAATGCTGAATATGCCGTTTCATGTTTTCATTTCATTGTCTGGTTTATCTTTTTTGGCCAGCACTCACTGGTAATACAAAACAACAGTTAGTCCCCATCTTTCTCAGCGTCGATTATGAGCGCGACACTCCTGATGTGGTGGCCGAGTATGTTAAAGGTTAGTCCAACTTCTCCTGTTTCCCCCCACGCCCTATTCACTGTTGAATAAGAATACTGAACACGAGAAATCTTCATCGGTTAACTGACTCGAACCTGGCATTAAATAGGCGCAATTTCTCTTTCGTGTGATTTATAGCGGAAAACCCGTACTCCGTATCAAAACCAGTTTATGTACGTATTCATTTGAGCACGTGCAACAACAAAAAATAGGTGACATTTGTCGTTTTGTGATGTGTGCAGTTTCTGTTCCCTTTTCCCGAGTTTAATAGAGGTCGATGTCATCCCGAACAGAAGAGGCGTACAATCGTCATACAGTTCATCAAGCACGACAAATTCCCAGGGGATAGTAATGCCTTACCAGTAGCAACAGGTTTGATATCACTAACACTACCGCGCTTTTGTTCGGTTCACTTACCGGTGACCAATCAAGAACATCGTTCGTTTTGTTCGGACGAACGGACGACGGCATAAAATGTTGACCTGTGGCACGTTCGGTACATTTTTTTAAAACAAACGAATTTGTGAGGATGAATACCTTGTTCGGCAAAGTGAGACGCTCGTTGTAACGGTTTTCGTCATAATCAAAATAAACCACCCCATATTGAGAAGATATGCTGGGATCACATACTTACTGACTAACAGCGACCATTAGTTATAACGGTATTCGCTATACCAGCGTTCAACTGTTATATACATATACATTACTGGAAAAAAAGTAGACAGGTTAGTTTCTAGTCCTAAGCTCACACGACTCACAAATGCAAATGGCACATTGGTGGGGAACTGACATCCGCTAGCCGGTTAGGTTCGGACATTAAAAAGAGTCCATTTCGTGTACTGTAGAGTAATTACTCCAACTTCTCGGGATCGATTGCTTTCGTGACCTTGTCTGAATACCTTCATTTGTCGATTAATCAACATCCACACATACTCGCCGCACTTACCACCCCTCCGACGGGCTGGAATCCAGATCCCAAATTCTGTACGCAGTTGGACAGAACATATGAATTTGATCTGATAAGACCTCTTGTTGTAAGACAACTTAACCTCTCGTAAATGGGTATACAGGTTGTGTAGAGCACAGTCACCTCGAAACGACGGGTCATTCTTGACGGATAATATTGACAGCAAATGTACCTGTAACATATCCTTAAGGTTCAGACCATTGACGGTGTGATCCGGAAGGACTAATTAGTTCTCTCTAGCTGACGTATAGACCGAGTCACCAACACCTTGCGACAAGAGAATGTCCACTTGATCGCATAACGACGCACACAGGTGGGTGTTCCCGTAACGAAACGGTGATTCTACAGTCCGTGTTCAAAGTCC
>LOND01028423.1:15250-28620 GCA_014220965.1 Paragonimus kellicotti | reverse complement strand
AACCTCTCGTAAATGGGTATACAGGTTGTGTAGAGCACAGTCACCTCGAAACGACGGGTCATTCTTGACGGATAATATTGACAGCAAATGTACCTGTAACATATCCTTAAGGTTCAGACCATTGACGGTGTGATCCGGAAGGACTAATTAGTTCTCTCTAGCTGACGTATAGACCGAGTCACCAACACCTTGCGACAAGAGAATGTCCACTTGATCGCATAACGACGCACACAGGTGGGTGTTCCCGTAACGAAACGGTGATTCTACAGTCCGTGTTCAAAGTCCCAACTGATCACAGAATTTTAGTCTTTGCCAGAAAATATGTCGAGCTATATATAAACATGCTGAATCAAGTGAAACATTAATTAGGTGAAAAACTTGGACAAATAATTACTCCTCCTCCTTGAGGTGCATAATGCACGACCCCTTAATTTTACTTTTAGCAAACCTTACACGATAGATCGGTACCAAGAATTAGGCAGTAGCAACCATAATAGATTATTCCCTACACTCTGGTTAAATAGATATTCAGCCAGCGTGAGAGAAGAAGTGTAACAAGTCGCACAGTGAGCAAGAAATAACGACATCAAGTGAATGTTGGCCAACGCTGAAAACCGTTGGGCCCATCGTCTAATGCTAGGTGAGGTGAGGAAACTTGGGGCTGTCACAAATGTGTTTGGAACTGTCACATACTGGGCTGCCAAACCGAGAAAACCAGAACAGCATATCTGAGCGTCACTAAGCCATCTCGATTCGTTGGAAAAACAGCACCTTTTTCGCTGTATTTACGACTGTCATTGGGCGACAAGCGTTTTGGTTGTCCGTTCGTTGCTACATTCCACGACGTTGCCTCGCGCGGCTCTGACACGCATTCAAAAGAACTGTTTTAATCCCCATCTCTTATGAACAAATTCGATGTGGCAGCTGGTCGCTGTTTTTGATTGGTTGTCACCGATCGACCGCAATTCTGCTCACAGTAGCATACGCTCGAGTTTTGATTGGCTGGACTTTCTCCAATCAGAAAACCGCTCCAGTCCAGTCTCATCATAGGAACCACAAAGAGTCTGACGAATGATCCACTTTTTGTCAGCTCAGTTACACGGGCGCCGTTATCTGCAAACACGACAACCCTACCTCTTTCACTTGAGTCTGTGACAGGTTAACCCGACCGGCCAACACTTCGTGTATTGCCATCGCCACGAGGGCAATATTCGGCTCAACTACTGAGAAAACTATTGTGGAGACTGACCGTATAGAGTTAAAGAACGTACCGCGTAAGCTACTATACGATTCGCTGATGTGTCTTCGGATTAAGTACGCCAAGCTTGCCCGTGAGCTAACAAGCCTGTGTGTTAGGCTTGTTTTGCGAGCAACAACTCATCGTTTACCGTGCCGCACGCTTTTCGTACGATCTGAGTTACGTTGGAAATGGCAGTCAGGTGGTCTGTGTATGGTGCGGGTTTGATGTATGAGGATCCTAGCAATCGGACTTGACTCCTCAAAACGTTACAACTTCCTGACTGGTATCCTGAGAACGATGCTCACTTGCGGTTGGAGGCTTAGAAATGGTGCGGAATGGAACTTACTGATTATTACTAGATTTTGTCCTTTTTAATGTTGTGTTCATACTCGTTTTTCATTTCTGTTCCGCTTATGGCGCTTGTGCCTACTATGCTAAAGAGGTTTGTCGAATGTGTGCGTGTTCAATTAATAGTAAGTGACGGTGCCCAAGAAGAATAACTGAGACGATTTCAAGTCTTGCACGATGGCATAAATCCAAACACAGTCCATTGGAATTCTGAACAGCTTCATTAAAAGTTGCTGCGTATCTGAATGTTTGCTTATACACGTTTGCGCGATCTTATTAAACAGTCTGAAGTGGATAGGAATTTGATCGCGACGTTCGAATCTGTAAATTAATCGGTTTGGCTGCGTCTCAGTCAGTTATGTGGATATAATCAGTCTCACGATTTCGAACATTCATGTCACCAAGTGTTCGCTGCCATCGTTGTATAAGGTCGCATGTGGGTAAATATTGTCCATTTACCTAAACCCAAACAGCAGTAACTGACTTTCTGGCAATGTGTCACAAAGAATGGACGCGATGTGGCTACCTGCGCATCTCGATGACCTGTTGGACTACACTGGACAATGTAATGATCACACTGACAGTCACTCATGTCAAACAGACCATTATGTAGAGATCTGTCCAACCATTGTCTCATTACCTTCCAGGTTAGAGGTTGGACGAAGGCTGACATCGTTTTCCGGAAAAAGTGTACCTAGTTCTGATACATTGCCACTCAACCCGCTGCCTTGCGGTACAGGCTTTTGAGCCAAAGGATTTTGGTTGAAAACCCTAATCGTTCTCCTGTCTGACACTATCTCAGTCAACATACAGTCATGAAGTTTAACCGCACCAACGATTCCACACCACATCGGCGGTTTCTCGAGAAAAACCGAATAACTCTGCCTGCTGCATATAGGACGGTTGATAGGTGGAAGCATTCCACTGCTAACCCCTCTTCCAAGTTATCTCTCGAGCCCTTCCCCAACCCATTTCTAGTAGTTCAGCAAATTCCACGACGGATATAGCTGGTTCTAGTAACACTGTCCCGATAAGTCACGTCTCTTGTCATTCAGCCTTCAGCTTTCCTCGACCATTGTTTAGATCTAGAATACCATTCAATGTGGTTGTTTTCAACGCTCGCACTCTGAAACAGATGGGTTAACAGGCTGCTGAGACGTGAAACTCATTGAATGTCGATGTCTACTTCATTTTAGAGACTTGAATCCAGAACAGTAGCCACCATATCGAGCTGACAGCAACCGCTATGTTTGCTTAATACCGGTGACTGCCGTTACCGGTCAGGCTGAAGTAAGGATAGTCTTCGGCACTACGGCCGAAACCGCATTGGTACACTCGATTCCCGTTAACAGTAGACTCTATACCGTCCAGCTTGACAGGTTTTGTTGTGGCTGGCTGTAGACGCCAAATCTGTTTATACTCCTACTGAATGCACTGATGTCGGTGTCTAGAACATCTCCTACTCGGACCTGGTCCCTCCTGGGTTGATACATAGTTGTGATATGCTCTTTTTGGCCGAAGATATGAACGCTCAGATCGGCCGCCTTAGTGAGGTCGAGTCTCATTTAGATATCGAGATTTGGCGAGCGTTACATCTATCGACTGATGCTCGACGGTTGTTGCAACTGTGCGCTGAGCACAGGATATTTTTAGGCAGCACTAGTCTCAGACGTCGTGCACGTCATTAGATTTGGCGTCCTCTTTTCCCGACTCAGACCTGGTCTCAGATAGACCACAGCCGTTAGTTATAGGTGGCGGGGTTCCATTCAAGACTGTCGTTCTTATTGGAGCACATACTTGGATTCAGATCATGCGTTGGTACGTTGTCGTTTTGTTCTTACTTTTGCTGGGCAACGACCCCACCGACAGCAACGGTTAGCTGTCGATGTACCATAAGTACCAAACTAGCTTAGAATACAAGCTCCAACCCAGGAGATCTTAGTAGATGCTGGAATCAAATCACATAGGCCATTTGTGAGTCAGACGTTGTGGCATGCGGCACGGTGGTTTAAAAAACATTGGATTTCGAAGAATCCCCCGGACTAAACGGAACGTTCCTCATAGCCGTTCGCCTAATATGTTTAATAGAGGTATCCATAAAAACTGAGGCGTAGCCTGGTCTTCGTTCGTTGTGCTAACAGAAGACGTTAAGGGATTGGAAACCGCTTTTACTTCAGGGGGATACTAACAGTCTCTTCTATCCTATCCGTACTACTGATCCCAGATCGACCGTCTGTCAGTGAAGCTATCAGCGAGGTAGATGGTACACTAATCTGTAATAAGTCCAGAAGGTTAGAGCGTTGGGCGGAACACTTTGAGGGTCAATTTAGTTGGCCTCCTGCTTCTACGGTTCTACCGCCGCAAACACGCAATATAATGCCCTGGGCGGTAGATGTAAGACTACCCACCAACATCGAGGTTCGCTATCGCATTTCTGTTCTCAAGTTCAATAGGGGTGTTAGTTCAGGTGATCGGGTGCAGGTACTTTTCAAAGAAGATGGGGAGGCGTGTTGGCAGATGCATTGATTCGTCTGTTTCAGCTCGTGTGAACGACGAAAAGCATCATTTTCTGCTAGGGAATCTCGACAGTAGTTCTCATGTTTAAGAAAAAAAGTCGGGGGGTGGGGAACAGATATGTTTGCAAGATCTTCGTGCCGCTGGCCGCGTAAGATTGCGTAGCTAGCTAATCATCATCCCGGGAACACACTACAAGACTGTTTCATAATTACAGCATGGCTGTCTTTCGAGTAAAAGAGGAGATTAGTAAATGGTGTCTTCAAACGGAGAGCATTCCGGATGTTGAACGATTGACCTGCTTATTGTTTGAAAATCTCCCCAAAATTTTATGCTTCGAATTCGTGTTCTGCATGCCAGTAGTGGGCATTAGTCATCAACATCTTATTTACCGCCCCTTTTGACTAGTCAAGCCTTTCACTGATAATTGATTTGGTTCATATCGTATTCCTTCCAAACCCTTTACGCTGTTGCTTTGCCGATTTGACCATTGAGACGAAAGCTCCTAGCGGAGTCTTTCAGCCCAATAGCCCCCTTCCACTTTATGAACGATCAGTAGATATTTGAAGTATCGCCGGAGTGCGCTGCGGCGATTCTAGTATTACCATTTGTTTAAACTCATCCCCGGACAGTGGTATAGATTAACCGTTATTTCTCATTTTGTCTGGGGATAACGAAACCGAATACTGCAGTTAAACTGGAACATAAGCCACACTGAACCGTAAAACGGAGCGAAGCTCGCTTGGTTGAATCCCACTGAGTGTTGGGTAACGCACCGCTGAATGTAACACTTCGGCCAGTATGTTCATACATGCCAGAGATGTCGTTTATTTGTGATTATACCTCAACGGACAGTAGCTGAGATACTGACAAGAATGCCTTCTATGGTGCTATCTTTACTCTTCGTCGGTAGACTAAATATTGGGATGTCATTGTGCTTGCTGATGATAGGCACGTACAACGGCCAGCTAACCCCGTAGGGAAAACGACCGGGTGGTATTTTCGTTATCTGAGCGGCACATACTTCAATGGTAATCAGTTGTTGCAATTGTGGTCCTGTCCATTGAATTCTGCTGTTCAGTACGAGATCCAACGGTATGTTTTATTGATCTCATTTTCTTGTGCAACCCAATCATGAACGCATACCGACCATATTGTCGTCGATCACCGTTGGCGCCGTTCATTGTGAAGCAACCGTCCTAACTCAACCTATGCAGCTGTTCGCACTCGCCACATTTTGCTGTTTGCTCGCATACTGTCCTCTCGGAACTGTGTGGTTGTGTGGAAGTCTAGACAGGAAGCTGTAAAAAATGCCTATCAAGCTACACCAGCAATCAAATCTCTCGGGTCACAATGATAGCGCTCTTTAACCAGGCACCGGGCAGAAGTCCCAGCGGCATTCCGAGTCCTTTACAAGGCGGTCGGTTCCAGGGATGCACTTGGATATGACAGAAATAGGTTTCTGCCTATTCGACAATGTTTATGGACAAGTCCGATTGGTTTCTCCCGACCCCAAATTTGATGATGGTTATAGTGTACTGAAGTGGAACCT
This sequence comes from Paragonimus kellicotti, assembly GCA_014220965.1. Classification (NCBI taxonomy): domain Eukaryota; kingdom Metazoa; phylum Platyhelminthes; class Trematoda; order Plagiorchiida; family Troglotrematidae; genus Paragonimus; species Paragonimus kellicotti. The sequence goes on along the minus strand of LOND01028423.1, from coordinate 22,966 downwards.
TTATGTGCAAGAACCAAGAGTGCCACAGTTGTAAAGGGCATTTTTGTCAGCATTAGTTAGGTCGTGCTTTTCACAATTCGACATTACGTTGACCTTCAGTAAGCAGTTAATGGGGCTTTATGTAAAAAAAGATGACTCACAAATTTACGAGTTCCCGAGGCAACAGATGGACTAACGATGGAGATTTGTTCGATTATGACATTCTCCGTCAGAAACCGTAATAGTTTCTGAGCTTCACTTATTGACACATCAAAATCCGCAGTTTTGAAACCTAGTTCCTCGGCTCTATTCGAGGGTGGTCGTGGTTGATTGTAATCTGAGTTGATCACACTCCTTTCCTTGTGGAAGACTGATGCCTTGCCTGGTGATTGGTGCTCATCAGTAGTCATAATAATCTCGAAATTAGAGGCCAGAGAATCATTTGGAAACCACAGTTCCTATTGCGCCCAAACTGGTCACGGGCTTCATAATACGGCGACTTCTGATAAGCATGGAAAACCAAAACCGAGTACAACAGACATGATCCCGACGTAGTGGCAGTTATGTTAATCATAATTTTGTTTTGCTACAAGCGTTTTTAGCACCGGCACTTTTATTATCGGCTATTAATAGGGGTATTTTCTTGATCCAAAGGATACTTCTCAACCGACTGCCTGTCAAGTCCACTCCTTCCTCAAGACCACTAGTAGAATGTGTCAGCATTTTGAAACCTTTGACGTCCGCACTGAACGCAGAATGCGCGTTTATTGACAGTTAGTTGGAGCTTTCCCTAATTCTAATGACATTCGACATGGGTGTCCGATCCTTCGTTTTTATTTGGTTGTGTGACAGATTGTACTCCCTAGGGATCACTCAAGAGTTCTGATTGCTGCGGTCGTTCTAATCTAGATTTCGTCAGGCTGGCCGTATGTAGTTCACATTTGGTCCAATATGTGACACGGTATCAACCAAACTGAACGAAATAACTGTTGTTGAATTAGCTTGATTCTTGATTTCTAGCTGTTCTCAATGTTTATCAAACGATACGATAACTGTCGCCTGTATGCTGGTTACGTTGTCCGCCGAAACGACTACGCAGACGTCATTGTAATGTAATTCCTCTCTTCTTCTTCCTCGTCCTTAGAGTTTTCGCCCAATCTTGTCGGTTTAACTGGGACAAAAGAAGATATTGAAAACGTTGCTAAACGTTATCGGATTTACTACAGTGCTGGACCCAAAGATGTAGACGGTGACTATATTGTGAGTCTTTTTCGCCGAGTGATTTGATATTCGATTTTGAGCACGTTTTGTTATTAGTCTGTCTTTTACTTGATGAATCGCGCTTCCAACATTTGCATGACTTACCCACATAAATGTTGATATGACTGTGTCCTTGGGGAATACCTAGTATGTTTCATGTCGTTCAGTTCCACACCTGACTTTTATGCTGTCTCAAAATGAAAACCGCCAAAAAAGCACGGTTTCACACGAAATATTGACTGCTTGCAGAGGCCGGTTTAAGTAAAGCCACTGTTAGGTGCCCGTTGTCTTTCAATATAGATCATTTCTTGAAGCAATATATCAGTCGGCCAAAATAGTGATGCAGGATAAGAAAGTGTAATCAACTGATTTTTACTACGACATACTAGAGTATGTATGTTGTAACATGTGATGAATGTTGCCACGACACGTCAGGTAGATTCAGTCAGACTGTCCAGTTGTAGACAGATGCATACGGAGTGACCATGCTACATAACATGCACATTCGTTTGTGAGTAGTGTAGCACGGCTCGTGCGCTCGAGAACTGAAAGGCAAATCTCAACGCCAGGAAGTCGAGTAACCAGAAGCGACTATTGAAGACGTGCATATGGCACCGTTGTATACATGTCACCAAGGCGAATGACGATGCACTGCTACTCAACGGGTGTGGATACACGTCAACCATGCAAAATAGTGTTCGTGTTCGTTGTTCTATGTATTCACATAACTTGTAGTGGGTTTCGTGCAACAAACGACTTCCCAGGCCAAGCGTCTTTTGCGATTAGAACCACCACGGCTTGAACTCGGAATTGTCGATATTAGTGAGCTCGACTATTGCAAACGAAGTGTTCGTGAACCAAAGCACGCAATGCGTCCGCAAATACGTCCATTTATCGATTAACCGCAGAGTTTTCAACACGTGTTCGCTCAATTTTACTCTCTGGATCGGAGATCTGGCTCATTCGTGCGGAAGATGCACATAAACTCTCGATATTGAGTCACCGTTGCCTCCGCCAAGTAGTCTGTATCGTGTTGGCTGACTTTGTGAGCACCGCGACAGTTCATCGGCGCGTGTTTCAGAAATGCGAGAGTTCGTGACTGATAACCGAGACGGTGAAAACAATCTTCACTAGTTAAATTAGGTCATGCACTCCGTCTCTCGACAGAGGGTCTGCCGCACCGCGCATTGTTCAGTGTTACTGCTGGTTGTCAGAGGAAACCGCTAGGCGGTCAAACATTGACGCCGTCATCAGTTATGATAGCCTTGGACTTCTCTCCGAACAACGTTCGTAGGTGCCGTCGGTCGCGTGCTGAGCTATCCAATCGAGAGAACCAGAACAACAATAGTCTAAGTGGCACTTAGCAATCTGGTTGGCTGAACCTTCTCCAGTCAGGAAACCACTCCAGTCCGATCGCATTATACCGTTTACCTGGTTGGGGAGTTCGCGATCATCCACACTTCTAATTGGAAACATTTTCTGGCATGGCATTGTGTTACAATCACTGGCGAGCCTGTATCCACAAGCTCGTTATATTATTTTTCGTGAAACTCAATTACCTTTGTTTTCTTTCTACTAGCTGTGCATTTGTGCTTTCTTATTACTTCCTAATTTCACGGATCATTGTCATGACCAACGGTATGGCTCAACGCTGAAAGTGATGATCTAGATGATGAAATTGTTATCATTAAAGGTATGCACTGTGTGGTCTGTGCGTTTGCAGGGAATGATTATACCTGTTAGAGAACTATCAGACAGAGACTGGAGGTTAAATGTGACTGAAAGCATAGAACGCTTTTAAGTTTTCACCTGACTTGTGGTTGTTGATGGGTTGGTGTGAAGAGGATGATTTAACGAAGCGGAATCATAACATGAATACTATGGTGTGATCCATTAGTAAACTGTTTATGACTGGATGTCAACCTTTGCACAAGTACTACTGTTTGTCGAGGTAGCTCGATACCGTCTACCCCAAATCAGTAGTCTGTGGTCACGAAATCCAATGGGACTTACTCCAAGTATTTCGGTTTTAATCTATTTATCCTGATGGCAGCTAGTCGCAGTGAACCAGTCTATTTACTGTTCCGACCAAACTCGTCCTGCAGGACACGTGCTAGAAGCACAGTGTGAGCTCGTGCTTGCATTGTGGTACGTACCCTGCATATGGACCATTCGGTCGAGGAGTTTTGGGTATCACTGGTCTCAAATTGTTGCTTGAGGTTCGGCTGTTACACACAATCCAACTCACACGTAATGCTACCTAGCGACAAAACGGAAAACGCTTCATTCTTGTAAGTTACAATGTGATCGGTTTTAACATGCCGAGTTGTATGCGATGTAACCCCGAATTAATGACGGGTTAGCGCGAACAGTGAGCTTCAAAACTGTTGTTTCTTGGTTTTAACTAAATTTCCATGCTTCATACCGCAGTGTCTACCGCCATATGGCGTACTGTACCATACACGAGCTGCATACTGTTGAGCTGTCCAAACCCGCATCCGTTCAACCGCAACAACTGATCACTGTACGATTGTTAGTCAGTATCATCGTCACTCTTTCGTCATCACTTTCTGTTCCAAAACTAAGATGAAGTAGCTTGACTTAGTTGTCCAATTTAAGAATCAGGTCGAATCTCTGGTTTCATCGCCAGAACTCGGTGCAAGACACTTCAAAACTACTTTGGTTAACAAGTGCTATCAGTGCCTTCATTCTAAACCGCACTTGAGAGCGGCGTTTTGACGAAATGGCGTATCCAGGATCTGGAAAATTTCAGAAGTGTCGATAATATGTTGTTTCGATGGACAGATCAACTTACCAGCGGAAAGTGACTGGTACATTAGGTGATGCGTCTGTATCCAGCAGCCTGTTAAACGAAAAACTTAAAGTCGATGCGAACGAAAAGTGAATTTGTAAAACTGTGATAAACTGAAAACAGCTGGGTTTTATTGGTCTTGTGACATCCAAACGAATTCGACCAACTGGAATGATAATACTGAAACGGTATGTTCCTCCGTAGGTGCCTTACTTTCACTTATAAGTGGTTTATCTGCAAGGCGTAGACGTTGATTGTTTGAGTATAGACGTAGTTGCTTTCACTTGTTGGGTCCCATCCGCTTCTTTTTCTCCTTGGCTGGTCTTGCATTTTTCTTTATGGTTTTATGGCAATTATGCGTCAGCAAGGATCGCTGATGTACTACTGTCTGTGGTGACGACGATGATGCCCGAATCATCACAAGAAGGAATGGCCATTATATCCGTGTCTTGATGTGTGCATTCTCCATGGCATTCGACAATACGGTGGCTAGCAAAGTTACTAGAGCCAGTGCGGAAAGACATCGCAATGCATTCGCCAAAACACGTTCGAGTTTGTAGATTCTGTTCACTCGTTGGAAGTGGAAAACATGGAGGTGTTTTCTGTCGTTGTATGTTCCTTTGTTTTCAAATGTACCCCCATGTAGAAACCTGTTGACTACCTCTGTGGGTATATTCGTTCCGAAGGTTTAAATGTAGGCTTGCCCGAAAACACGCTCAAGCAGCTGATATTAACGTGTACGCAGAATGTGCAATTTCAGATTGATGGGAAAAGGTACCGTCAGAAGGATGGTGTTGCGGTGGAATCACCAATTGGCTCACTGTTGGCAGATATTTTTATGGCATTGTTTGAAAGGACTGCGCCTCGTGGGATTACTGAACATAGCACTTTATACTAGAGGTACATGGAATGATTTCATCAGTGTAGCTGAAAAAACTATGGATCTAGATAGCCTACTTGCTGAGGCGAACACGGCACATCCTAATCTTGGCTGTACACGTGGACCTAAGAAAGACGGGCGAATATGATTCCTGGGTGTAGTGTTGTGACCTCAAAAGACGCTTGGCCTGGGAAGTCGTTTGTTGCACGGAAATCCACCATAAGTTATGTGAAAAACATGGAAGAACGAACACGAACACTATTTTGCATGGTTGACGTGTATCCACACCCGTTGAGTAGCAGTGCATCGTCATTCGCCTTGGTGACATGTATAAACGGTGCCATATGCACGTCTTCAATAGTCGCTTCTGGTTACTCGACTTCCTGGCGTTGAGATTTGCCTTTCAGTTCTCGAGCGCACGAGCCGTGCTACACTACTCACAAACGAATGTGCATGTTATGCAACGGTAGTACCGAATTGTCGCACAGACGACTCAGTTCAAAGAGGTATTCATATGAAGGGGGCTATAAAGATATATACCGATGCCACGATTAAAACAGAAATCTCACTTTCACCATGAATCTTCGCAAAGGAAGTCTAACCCCCACTGGATTTTTTGATAGACATGTGCTACTGATAGCCCCGAAAGTTAAACTTCCGTGGGGGTGGAAAAGAAGTTGTCTCACCCGATGTTAGATTTTAAAGGAACGAAACGTTAGCTGAACTGGTGACTCGTAGCACAGACGATTGAAAGGACTGCGAATCTTCTTCTAATTCAACCCATAGTTTACGTTCAGCTCAAAGATACATTGCCTGTATGTGTGACCTCATACTGTGTTTATCGTTTCACATTCTGCTGCGGAGCAGTTTATTTCGATCACACAACCAGGCGCATTTCTCAGAGGATAGGTAAAGGCCACCTCACGTGACTGACTGAAGGCGAGGTGTGATCCATTTTGAGTGCAGTTCTGACGCATTCCGTTTACTCAAAGTATTGAGTTTCAATAAAAGCTGCTCTTCAGCCTATTTTCTGTTTATGTAGTCGACAATCTAAAAGAGTCAAATTTCGTATTCTTCGCCACCGCCGAACTGATTTGAATTCGGTTGTGCAATCCGCAATCGCGATCGGAAAAAATTCACCCAGACCCTCCGGTTGCCATAACATCCTCTTACTCATGTGACAGCTCTGTTATTTTGTCACCTGATTGTCCTTTAATTCACAACCGTTTAGCTGCCTTTAGCAGCAAATTGTGCTTTTGACTTTGATAACCACGGTGTATAAAGTGGTGTGTAATTGGCCGATAATGAATCAGCCAGAAAGCGGACTGTTCACTAAAGTGGCTTCACTTCTGATGAACTCATGGGGCCATTCAAAATTATGTAAAATCGTTTGTTGTCTGGTCGATGTGCACTTTCTTCGCGTACGTTGAGAAACGGTTGTTGTCAGTTTTTAATTAGAAGCCACTCATGGCGATTGCTGATGTTCTTTTGAGTTCCACCGAATATCTTAACTCAAAAGATAGGGACGGCGTGTGCTAAAATTTGAGTTCATCTAACGCCGACTGGTTGAGGTAATCCGCCCTCGTATTCAAACTAACCCTTATCGATCGACACCATGTGGTTTGTAAATATGCTGAGATTCAGCAAATGTTTCACGTAACTGCCACGTTAGCGCACAGATGTTATCTTTCTGACACAGATTATAATTCAGCTGTGACCTTTTCAGTAACAATGCTCCCTGAGGCTCGAGACGACAGTCTTTTATTAGCCAATCCACCTTCTGAAACTCGGTCTTCTTGTGACTGGTTTTCAGTGAAAGTGTAAACACGATCTTTCTCACAAGTACGAACGAAAACCGCATTTCGTCTACTCATCGGACGATTTTTACGGTAGCTTATAAATATCTTGGGCTGATTTAAAGTGAAAAGCGCGGTTGCTTTAGAATCAAGTCTGATCGTTTGAAGTCTAAAGATTGATAACTGATCAGGACTATTCCATTTCCAGCTGTCAACTCATTAAATGAAAAATGTAATTGATCAACTGCGACGTTTTGTGGCGCACTGTAAAAGCGATCTTTAAATTTCGTCTTCAGACTTCATCGGCTGCCGCGTTTCGATATCTAGTGAACTTGCCTTCCATTCGAGTAGACAAATGAACCGTCATTCCCATTGCCATATTTCAGTTCGCTTTATCTGTTTGGACCCCGAAGTTTCCCAGCTAATTTGCTTCTATTCGGCATGACTCGTTTCTCTTACCAAAAGGCTCACCAAACCATGTCATTACCTGGCATCGTGTTCTACTGAATCACTTGATCACGGATAACACGATGTAACTGTCATCCACGAACATCCACGGCAGTTCCCTCCAGCTTTTGCAGTATATAGCATTTTCCAAAAAATAGACATTTATAATGAAGTTGCATATCGTCTGAGTGTTTGACAAGTTGAACAAATGTCAAGTTGTGTTTCATCTGCCATATTACAGAGACGCTAAAATACAGTCTGTGCATGGGTTTTAATGCCGAGCCGGTCGGCAAGAACTTGAACCTCTGCTCTTTTTTCTTGCCGAAGTTTCCCAATTGTGCACTGGAATCCACTGAATTCATCAATGGAGCTGAAAGAAGCTGTGCAGATAGTAATAACGAATTGAAAGCCATCTTGATAGCTGAGTTAGAGTCGTCCGTCTATATTTCAGTATATTGTCGAACGAAAGCTTTGTTTGTTTGTTATTCGTTTAGGTTTCGGGTACCTTTTTCTAAAAACCCATTGAATCTATGCACGCTTAT
>LOND01028422.1:5010-19492 GCA_014220965.1 Paragonimus kellicotti | reverse complement strand
CACTAAAACTTCAGTTCATATTCGATATTATCGTGGAGATAGGTTTAAGTTTAAATACTACAGTAGGTAAGGTTGTTAACTAATTGACCAACTGGAAGCAAATGGGCTACCATTTTCATCTTATCTACACATCAGCTGTATGCAGTAATCACTGTTGTATCATCAGTAGATACGGTCACTCGGTTGCCGTAAGCTCTGCGTGCTCGTGTCAAGTAAGCAGCTTCGTGGATTCAGCTTTCTTTGTGCCCAGAGAACAGCTGGTGTATCAGCCCTGTTAACTTTGAAAGATGTTGGTCATTGTGAGATACGCCCAGAGTGTCTTGCAGAAAACTTCATTTGCTTGCAGGTTATAAGGACTTACATACTTAGGCAATCTGACTATGCACTAAGAAGTACAACTGATAGTCTGTTACACTCAGCATCCGTTATCAATGCCGCAGGTGATTAACATAATGTCTGAGATAACCAACAATTGTCGATGAGCCAGCCACTGCAAGTCTAGCTTGTCCCCCAGTTTTGTGTCTTACGAGTCGTTAGAAACATCAGAGAAGAGTATTCGTAGCCGGATTCCTTAGCATGAATACTGTCTTTCGTAACACTGAGACAAATGCCGTCAATATGGCAGGACAGTGAAAGACAGAAGGAATCAACCGGCTAACGGATTCAGTCTTACTTTCTTTTGAAACTTGGTTGTTTGTTTGAAAGTTGTAAATTTTTCACTGATTGGTTTGCCTTACACGTATGGCTTTTGCGTAGTAGATCAATTGCTTCTTTCCTCTCTTATGTTCTTGTGGAAGTAAAGCAATCGTATCGACCACCATCGTAATACCGTTGGTGAGGATGATGATATTGGTGCTGATGATGGTGTTGATGGTGACGTGTAGTTATTTAGCACAGTATCTCAGGGTATAGTTGTGGGGTCGAACGGTTGGCAATGGTGTTGCCCTGAACCATTAGTGCAGCATCAGGTCTGAGCTTAAGTTGCCTTGAATGTTTATTCTTTCCAGGTTTCGGGCTCCCGACGGTACCTAGCCCTCACCCACGATAAGATTGCAAATACTGTGCAATCTAAAACATGTAACCAAACTTTTAAACGTACATCTCATGTGTAAACACCATTCTCCCCAGCGTATTTATTCGCAATTGAGCTTCCGTTAGTTTATATATTTCAACTGTCAAGTCACGACAGACTATTCAAGGCTAGTACGTAACTGATTTTTTTCTGGGCCAGTATATCTGATTTATCTGGTACACCCTCAGTTTTTTATCATTCTGTTTGACGTTCTATGTTTCGGTCAACTCACGATCATGCCGTCTAACAGTTTCATCAGTAATGATTCCAAATGTTGGACAATTATTGTGTGGACGAGGGACTGGTATGCCTAGATTCACGTACGTTTTGTGGTTTCCTAGATTTTGAGGTACATTTAGGAAAAGTCGAATAGAGGATGAACTGTGCCGGATAGAATTTTGCCTACACAATTTTCGTACATTACACACTGACGAACAACCATAAAATCAATAAATTTTTCATGCGAACTTTCGGAAAATTTTGATACATGATTTATAGATGTTACAACATTTATATCATACTCGTGCAACAAACCCCGGAAACCAACAGATGGACAATGCATCCAACAGATAGTGCTCATGTGTTGATGAATCGAATGAATGGGTGACGTAGAGTCAAAAAAATTCAAACACTAAGCCTGTAAAAGCGGGTTTCTAATTAGTACAAATAGTACTGCCATGAACTGAATACTTGATGTCATCAATTAAAGTATCCTATAATCGTTTAACCGAAAAAAAACTAGGTTAAGGTCGATTGTATGCATTTGGGAATGAACGGTTATTTGGAAGCTACTCATTCGTAAGTGAAAACAATCCATCTACATATCAGGATGTGCCACTGAACAAACTGAGTTACTGTACTCATCAAAAGTCAAAACGTGGCGAACAAGCTCGTTTTCGGTGTGTCATCTTCAGGCCAAATACAACACAATAAATATGAAATTTGTTGTCAAGTCTGGATTTTGTGGAACCTAATACAGTGTGAATCTAGTATCATTTGGGGATTATGGACATGGTTACTGTGGTACCGTGTCAAGTGTTCCAACGACGGCAGGCCATGGTAACTTCAGTGCTTGAACAAAAGACTTCCATAATCCCCAAATGACACTAGATTCACACTGTATTAGGTTCCACAAAATCCTGACTTGACAACTAATTTCATATTTATTGTGTTGTATTTGGCCTGAAGATGACACACCGAAAACGAGCTTATTCGCCACGTCACTGTTGAGGTGAGCGGCGTCCCCAGCCACAATACCTTTTGGTCAGGCTCATGGCTGCTATGATGATGATGATGATGATGACACCAAAAACGAGCTTGTTTGCCACGTTTTGACTTCTGTTGAAATCTCTGGGTACATTTGAACAGTTGAAACAATCCAAAGACCCACCCACACTGCAATGGTCATAGAAGTGCATCCTGGAGATTATCAGAGCAGGCGATCAATCGTGATGACTCCTGATCACTAAGGCAGGTGAACAGGTAATAACTGATAAAATAATAGTCTAAAATATCAACATTTGAGAACTGACTACCACGCTCGTTAAAGCGTTGAAGTGACATTTATCTAAAACTTTTACTAATTCTAGATTTCACAAGCGATAGCAGAATGGGATGAATCGGACAAACGAGTGGATCAAGTGACGAGCATGAGCAATGATAGACGAATTGAGTAAAGTTCATAATATTCATTTAAGCACACATTAGAACGATAATTACCTTTTCAAAATTTTCAGTGATAGGGACATGCATGAAGTCCGGTGAAATTCGTCTTTCTTTTCACAGTTCGGTATGATGCTTACCGTTCCTCAGCAGTAAGCAAACTTGTGGTGTGTCAAAAACTGGGTTAATAACCCAGCAATTGGTTGGTGTTCAAAACTTGTTGCTATCTAAAACGAAAACAAAATCAGAATTCGTGGTACAAAACTAATTTCAATTTTATTGAAGTTTCTAGTAGTTATTCAATGAACAAGATGCATCAGTAGAATGAAAAATTACAATTAGTGCGCAAGCATCTTTGGTCGACTTAGTTTCGCTTGTAGTTTGTTTGTTGTAACGCGTTACACACTTAAACGACTTGTTTTACTCGGATGCTCGTTATAACGAAATCCGATGCTCCGCTAGCCTAACCGTCCGGAGTGGTCACTGCGCTGACATGCTAGTTTGCTCGAGTTGTCGACGATGATTGGCCGGAGCTTTCCGCAAGTCATTAGTTGACCTCATTGATAACTACGTCCAATCCAATCCTTTCAAAATTGACAGAAACTGCGCACAAACATTATGAACAGTAGATGACAAGCTATCATGTCCAACTGTTCTGTAATGTTTCATCCGAATAAGTTCACATATAGCTCTAAATGGATACGGGATTTCGTGTGAAGAATAACGGTAGGATTTGAGATTCGTAGTTCGGATGAAGTTACGATTAGGCCCTTCAACATCTATGACAGGTTTCTTGGAAAGGGAGTTTATTGCACTCAGCCTCTTCGTGATTCTTCACGTTTGAAGCAGCTTTTGCATCCCAGCATTATGTGAATATACACCATTGTTCAATAACTCAGCCGCCAGATTTAGTGTTCCACTAGTGAATAGTCTCTCGTTTTATGGTTTGTTCTTCCGTAAGAAGTCTCTTGGAACACGAGAAACAAAATCTGTTCCCGCGGGAATAATGTTTATTCTCAAGGCTAGCGAATATAGTAGCATAAGTTTAGCTAGCTCTCTACTTTGTACCAGTAAGTAGGCAGATCATTACAAACAGTTAATCTCATATCGGATGTGAAGACTTTGTTATGCAGTCTAATGTGGCTTTCGAAAAGAGATTACCCATTTCTTCTTGTGTTTCCTCCATATTAACCAAACCGTAGGATTGAGCTACACTAGTGGGTGGATAGAACTAGCAAGTATAGAACGGTTGTGGACATCAAACAAGACAGTATTTGTCAGAAACAGGTTAGTCTAAAGGGGTTTCTAAACATGTAAGGAATGTCAAAATGTTTCAAAAATCGAGGATAATAAGGAAGGTGGTTTCAAATCAGTTGAACCCATCGCATCGTCAATACATGCTAATAAACTCCACTAGAGTTGTTGACGACCATCAACAACTGGGTGGCAACAGAACTTCACGTGCCAAACCTGAATGAACACAACCAGGATACCTGGTTTCTCTCTGATCATTAGGTGGCTTAGTTAAGTGGTCGTATAAAACAACATTCGCATAGAATTTTACCGTTAGTCATTAGTGTAGGCAATGATACCCCCACCGTGTCCTTGAAAACAGAATGGGAGATCCGCATGATAACTAACACCTCCAGTCCGGATAACTCAATGATGAGATGCGATCAAGTTTTATGTTATTTTACTAAACGAGTTTGAATGTTCTCATCAATCGCTCTTTGCTTTTGAATCTTAGAAGACCCATGTGAACGTGTGTTGCTTGTCGATAGTTGTATGCCTACCGAAAGGAGGTAAACCAATAAATACTTTGGACAATTTCGAGGTAATCTTTGTTTATTCAAATCAAACACCACTTCGGTTGCATTCTTTGCCATCCGGATAGCTTTTCGGTTGATCTACTTTGTGAGGAGCACAAGGCTCGAGTTCCGCTCTTATTAGAGCCCATCATTAGTACACGTTCTCATCTGAGCTGGAACATGTACTATGACTGATGGAACTGTCTACCGATGTTAGGCATTTCTGAGGTAGATGATTAACAATCAGCGTGCTTATATGGCATATTCATCATTGCAATGGCTTTGGGAACAATAATAATTTTTGCACCAGCGCTCTTTCTGCAGAAGTTTATGATGAATAACCCGATATCCGTCTTCTCTGAAAGCGCTCAGGATCGGTTTTGGTTCTTGTCCCGTCATTTCTGTAATCCATCCTGCTTGTACAGTACCTGTCTGAGCGGAACTGACGCAATACTTGAGACGTTCAGTTAACGGTCATGCCATGTGTTTCCATCGACCTGTGTGCTCATCCCTTCTAAACACCGTGACGTTCAACACTTGTTTCACGAGTTTAAAGGTTTGTGTACTCCAGCCGGTTGTTTTTTTCATAAGGGTCATTCATAACTACTATTGTCCATTGAACTTTCATCCATGTTCAGCACATTGATATCAATAGCAGTCTTGACCTGACCTACAAGAGTTGCCACCTGTAGGTGTAGAGCCGAATGATCTGCTTATAGCCACTTGTTGTTATTGAACTGTAAAAGTTGTTATAAGCCCGCAACTTTGCAGACGATCCCATGTTTCCTCGCCATTTTGCAGTGCAAAGTAATCTGGTGGCAATGTCGATTTTCCAAATTGTTTCAGTTTTAAGTCTTCTGGATTGGCTACTCATGATCACTGTTTTACACACTACAGTACAAGCATGCTGTGTTTAATGCAATCTCCAAATTGCTTTTACTATGCGTTTCGCATAAGGCAATCTTTCGCTTTACGGAACAACTGTGACGAAACGTTGTTCAATGGAGTAAAGGTTTTACTGCCTACTTCCTACTTGCATATCAGTGATCGTAACCCGGCATTTATATACATAAATTCCAACTACAATGTAGTGGCGTTTTCACTTAAAAGTTTGTTCGCTTATGTCCGTCTAGGCGATGTTGATCGCGGGTGCTCACCTGTCACTTCCCGCCCCGCTGAGCTGACTTTCCTCAGTGATAGCCCATTCGAGTCTCCGTCTTATACATGGTCTATCGAATGCAAGTTTTTCCGAGATCCGGCGGATACGTTGATATATGCTATCGAATTTCGGAGTAACAGCGCCTTCGACCTGTTCATTCATTACAACTCGACCACGTTTTTATTCTACCACGAACCAGTTTCGGACGTGACGGTTCTTTTTAATTAATAATCCAAGCCGAATGGCCTAATACACCCTAACTTTATGCGTGTCATTTAAGAATCTTGAGTTCTTGAATGTGGTCAATACGAAAACTGAGTTTGACGAAGGACTCTGGGGAACGGGGTCAGTAACGCAATGTTTTCCTTCATTTGTTTATAAACACCAGGTTAAAGACATGTCCGAAGGCGGAGCCGTTCTGACTTGCAGTATGGATGACAAATCTGTAAACAACACGATTCTGGCCCATCTGGTCATGTGTTGGACATGAGGACGTCTTTGAAGTTCATGTGTTGGGTGACAAAGTTGTTCGAAGACAGTTCTGTAACGTCTCCTGGGGACCGCAGGTGAATCGGACAAATAGAATATCATCCAACTTTGCAGGTTCAGCGACACTTCACTTAAACACCCTAGCTGTAGTGGTCAATACGAAAACTGAGTTTGACGAAGGACTCTGGGGAACGGGGTCAGTAACGCAATGTTTTCCTTCATTTGTTTATAAACACCAGGTTAAAGACATGTCCGAAGGCGGAGCCGTTCTGACTTGCAGTATGGATGACAAATCTGTAAACAACACGATTCTGGCCCATCTGGTCATGTGTTGGACATGAGGACGTCTTTGAAGTTCATGTGTTGGGTGACAAAGTTGTTCGAAGACAGTTCTGTAACGTCTCCTGGGGACCGCAGGTGAATCGGACAAATAGAATATCATCCAACTTTGCAGGTTCAGCGACACTTCACTTAAACACCCTAGCTGTAGTGGCTGTCTAACGAATATCGTTCATACGACAGTTGCGTTCATGAGCGGTTTTAACTTGACGATGTTATCATTTTGCACTTGTGACAACAAACGGTTTTTCATGAACGATTAGTAAAACACATAGTGTCCAAATCTCCGTTCATATATTACAACTTACTCTGCTTGCTTCTCAAACGTGTATTAGAACCCCAACAGACATACGCATTGGATTTCTCACCAGACGGAACGGAGCTTGCAACTGGGGGTGTGGACAAGAAGATTCGTATCTACACACTTCAACCTGGCTCTGTGTTAGGCATGCCAGCTGAATTGCACGATCCCTGTGAGTCGGCAACAAACGGAGGTAAGCGCGCGCCTAACCAGCCTATACACCAATTTTTTTTCAGGCTTACAGCCGACTATTGTAGGACGAGATTCTGGGTTTTGCAGTGGTGTGTTGTATCGCCAACTGTTTAAACTCTCATAAAGAGTCCGAATTTACCTGTTCAACATTGCGATTGATTGTTCTAAGTGCAGATGGTCATAAGGTGATCATCAGTGTTCTGTCACTCATGTCTTCGGAATATCGGGAGTTTGGTAAGATAATTAGATCAGTCAAGTTTTGCGTTTCCTAGCCCTACATTGGTCGATTGCAGATATCCAGTCCGGTCGTGTACTGCCTATTTCTTGTGCTATTCTGTTACCCGGACTGATAAAAAGTTAGGAAGATTTTCCATAGTTTATCCACAAGTACAGCGAGATGGTTACTTGGTAGATTGAGTTGCGTAAGTTGATATACAACAGCAAGTTTTTATCGAGAATTGTTCAGCTAGATTGATGGGTCTTCACCAGGCTGTATATCTTAGAGTTCCATTACTTTCTCACTGCTCTGCTTCCCATGGTATTTTTCTTATCGTTGTTGCAAATAGACTATATTTTTGTCGTATTTTTTTTTCTTTTACTTCTTTTTTTTTACTTTCGTATCGTGTTATTTTTTTTCGTTTGTTCTTCCGTGTCTATTTTTTCCTTCTTTTTTTCTTTCGAGTTCATTTTTTTTTCCCTTTGTTTTCTTTTATTCCATTTTCTTCCATACTCTTCATTTTTCCGTTTTCAGGTTTTGGTTGTGGTTTGTGTTTGTTTTTTTTTTCAATTGGATATTTTTTGTTTTTATTGGTCGCGTTAGTTGTTTTGTATTTTGTTTTTTGTGTTATCTTGTTCTTCCTTTTGTTTCTTTTCTGTATCTCTCTCTTTTTTTCTTGTTGGTTTTGTCTCTTCCTGTTTCTTTTTTTTCTTTTTTTTGTTTCTGTTTTCTTTTTTTCTTTTTTTTTTCTTTTGTTGTTTTTTTTTGTTGTCTTTTATGCTTTTTCGTCGTTTATTTTTTTCTTTTTTTCCTCTTGCTTTCTCCTTTTCTTTGTTTTGTTCTTTTTAGTTCTTTGTTGTTTATTTTTTCTCTTGCTGTTTGTTTCCTTTCAATTTTTTTTTTTTTTTTTTTTGTTATTCTTTTTTCTCTTTTTTTTTTTTTGCTTTTTCTTCGTTCGATTCATTTTTCGTTTTTTTTTTTGTTATTTGTTTTGTTTTTTCAGGTGTTTTTGTTGTGCCTTTCTTTGTTTGTTTGTTCTCTTTTTCTTTTTTTCTTCTTTTTTATTTTTTTATTTTGTTTCGTTTATTTTTTGTTTTTTGTTTATGCCCAGCTTGCATATCATTTGCTTCGTCTTTTCCTACGTTTTTTTTTCTTCGTGTTTTTGTTGTTTTTTTTCGGTTGTTTCGTTGTTCTCACTTATTTTGTTTTTTTCTTTGGTTTTGTGATTATCAGTCTATTTGGTCTGTTTGTTTTATTTTGTTTCTTTGTTTTTTGTTTTTTTTTTGTTTCGTTTGTCTTCGGATCTTTTTTTTCCTCTTTTGTCATCCTTTTTCTGGTTATTCTTGTGTTTTTTATTTTCGGCTTGTTCTTTTAATGTTTTTTTTTTTTTTGGGTGTATCGTCGTTTTTTTTTTATTTTATTCTTATTGTTGTCTTGTTTTTACGCTTTTTTCTTTTTTTTTTTATCTCATTCTTGGTGTTTTTTGTTCAGCTTTTCTCTTTTATTTTTTCTTTTTTCTTCTTTTTCATCTTTTCGTTTTTTTCGTTTATTCTGTTTCTTGTTTTTTTCTCTTGTTTTATCTATGTGTCTTTATTTTCTTTGCTTTCGTCTCGTTCGTTCTTTTCGATTTTTTCTTGTTGTTTCTTTGTTCTATCTCTTTTTTTTGTTTTTATATTTCTGTTTTGTTCGGGGGTGTTTGTTTCTGTTTTTCATCTTCTCGACATTTATTGTTTTTTCCTTTTCTATCTTTTGTTTTTATTTGTTCCTTGTTTTCTGTTTTTTCATTTTTGTTTTTAATTTTGTTTGTTTTTCTTTCTGCTCTTTCTTCTTTTTTGTTTTTTTTTTTCTTGTTGTTTTCTTGTTCCTTTTTTTTTGTTTTTTTTTGGGTGTTTCTTTTTCCCTTTTTTTGTTGTTCTTTCTATTTCGTTTAATCTCCTCTTTTTTTCCTTCCTTCTTTTTCTTTTTTTTTTTTTGTTTTGTCTTTAATTTGTTTTTTTGTTTGTTTGTTGTGTTGTTTTTTTTTTGTGTTTGTTTGTTCTTTTTTTTTTTTTTTCCTCTTTTGTTTTCCGTTTTCTGTTCTTTTTTTCTTGTGTGTTTTTTTTTGTTGGTCGGTTTATGTGTTGATTGTTTTCTTGATTTGTTCGTTTTTCGGTTGGGGGGTTTTCTTTTCTGGCTTCCTCTTTCCCTTTCGATTGTTTTCTTCCTCTTTTTTTCCTTTTTTCCTCTTTTGATTTGGTTTTGGTTGTTGCGTTCTTCATGATATTTTCGCTTTTTTCTCTGTTTTTTTCGGTTTTTTTCTATTTTTCTTATTTTTGTCGTATTTTGATGAACAGTTAACTAGTCTTACACAGCTTAACATATTTTCTAGAAGCTTCTGTAAGATGTTGCAGACGATTTGCCTGTGGTGATGATGATCAAAGGCGGACGGCCGTTGAACATCGTCAGCGTTATGCGCGCATGATGTTGTACATTCTTCCCATATTGCGCCTTCACCGACACTGTTGCATCAGATTGGCAACTGCCATTCTGATTTCACGCATCCTGTTCACTCTTCATTAGCTGCTGTGCACCACTTATTAATATTCGGTGTTCTGTGAGTCATGATGCTTTTTCGTTGCAGACCGAAAGTGTCTAATTCAACATTTTTCTTATTTTCCAGCCTAAGGTCTGAGCGACACCGCTCGTCCCCGTTTCTGTCTTTCACAACCGTGTTTTGATCGCCAGTTATTCTGAGCTGTTGGCTTTTTAAGATTCACCACATAAAACTTGTATAACCTTCGAATGTGATTGAACTTACACAGAAATTTCCTCCATTCATTTGTTGTAAGCAACAGAACCCTCAGTTATCTGCCGCTTGTGGAATAGAGTATAGTTCATGGATTACACAGGAACTGTCTTTAGCTCGATCTACAGATGAGAAGGCCTATGTTATTCTTCACCCCGAAATGGAAGGTTTGTACCCCTAGTTTAGTGTATATTTCACGTTGAACGTCACTCGCAGCTGATCACAATTTTTACATTCGGATAAACTTTTCAGCCGGTCTCTTTCGAAAAGGAAGTCTATGTGAATGTGAAAGCTGCAATCAACTGGGAGTGATGTTCAACTGAAAATTAACCAAATCCCCAACTACTCATCAGCAGTGTATAATTGTCTTCCGAATACGAGTTCAGCCCGAAGGCTTCAGAATGAAATCTGAAACGGTGATTAGGGTTTTGATGAGGGGACAGAAACGAGTTGCTCTTGTGACTTGTGCATTTTCACTTCACGTAAACGTCAATCGAAAACCGTTTTCAACTTCGACACTTCGCCGCAGTCAATGATTTGTTTACATCTGTGAGATTATTCACTCCATACATTGATTACGAACTTTCTATTTTGTGTGTCATTGTTTCCGTTCTTTCCAACAGTTTTGACGCTCATTAGGCTTGGCATTCATTCATAACACTAACACGCCTGTTTTTGCAAAGATTACGTTCTTGAAAACGAGTTCTGATTCTGGTAAATGACATAGCAAGCTTAATCGCTAGGTTAGCATTCGTATTCAGATGCCAGAGTTATCCAGTCATTCAGAAGATCGAATCAACATCCTGTACTTCTTTACCGAACACTGATATGCGTGAAGTTGGCTTGCTATTCCAATGACCCTGTACCGAGCCTGATCAAAATAACCACTTTGACCACATAGACTATCACCTAGACCCGTTTGTGAACAGCAATACCAGTGTCAACACCAGTAGTTCAACATACTGCTCGCCAAACGTTCCTCCTATTGTAACACACCAGATGACTGTCAGTGAGATCGTTAACTTCTTTCTCCACCATCACACTTTTTAACAGCAAATTTATGTGTAAGTTTCAAATGCTGTGCTCTCCAGCACTTATCCTGGATAGTTCTCAGAAGCGACAAATTGGCGTAAAGTTGAAACATAACTTATTTCGTAAAACACATTTGCATCAAGGTCAACCACACGTTGCGGCGACTACGATGGAGCTGCGCGAATCACTCCCACAATGTGTGTTTGAAGACGTGATCCACGTCGAGTGATACTGCAGCTGTTCAGTGTAGAATAGGAAGCAAATGAAAACTAATCACTATTGCCCAAAGCGACCCAGGTGGAAACTGTCTAAAGGCATCTTAAGTGCGGTACAAAATGCTTTGTAAACGGTCTTTTTAGCAATGAGATTAATTATATTTTGCCTCCGAACAAAGCAAACACTCCAGGGCTATTTTCCATCACCGGCCTATTCGAAAATGTTTCAATTTTGCTCTATGAGGACGTTCATTGAAGTGCTCCAACTGGAGATGCAGAGTGTAGAGCGTCTCGATTAAAACGTGTAAAGCGTCTCGTCACCGGGAGTTTGTTCAACATACGTCACCCTGGAGACAAACTGCACGCTTCTACAGCGGCTGATATGGGGATGGACCCTAATGTAATTGTACATATCTTTGGAACGGCTTGTTGACAACATCATGATCCAGCTTGCTGGCCAATCGTTTGTTATCTACAACGACCTTAGAGTGGTATCCGGGGTGAATCTTGCCAGGACATGCTCGTCTCTGAACGATGTGCATTTAAATCATAAGGAATAAATTTGAATTCATGGATTATACTACTTCATTCTGACAGCTCATGATCGAATGCCATTCAGATGTATCTGTATCTTTTCCCTGTGTTTCTATCTCCCTTAACATTGATTAGACCAGAATGATCCAAATCGACGACTGTAAATGAGTACCAACCAGTTTCTATTTGAACAAAGTGTTACCGATCATTTGCCCACCTATGATGATGTTCCGACAACAGAATCTGAGGCAGTCTCCAATTAGATGTTCAGCATGGGACTACCTCGAATAATCAGAATCCGTTTTCTTATTAATTCGAGAACGTGTGATACTCCTCGATGTGCTTTAAGCATGTGGCCGTAGTTGACAGGTAGTTCTATCAGATGTCAGTGTTTGGAAGCCCAATGATATGCCTCAGCTCCAAATGAAGATTAGTCATCGTTGGTCATCCGTCCATGCACATTATTCCATCTACCAGAATAGTGCTTTACGAACAAAATGAGTCTCCCTTTGATAACTAGGTGGATTACCCATCCTATCGAAAAATTTACCGACAGAACCAATTCATCCTTTTTGAATTGAACGAATATTATCTTTCATTACACATTAAGTTTCGCTCAGTTTCAGCTACAACCCGATTCTGTCTAGATCCTTGATCATTGCGGACACATTCACATCTGCGAAACATAGCTTACTCGCTACCACCAACGGGCTCGTTTACAACATAATCGATTGTGTTAAAAACGTGGATGATCATGCAGCTACGTCACTGTGATCATTAACTCTGCGAGAGGTTCCATAAGCTGGATTACCCTCGGATTTCATATGTCGCTCCTGGTAGTGGAACCTCCCAGTGTTCATCTGTTATTTTTACCGTACTACGGGCAATGGGCAAGAGAGTATGATCTTGTTTCCGTCATATAATTTGATGAACAGACGTGTAGATCACATTTCATCCCGACATGAAAAAAATCAGTTTATACCGACAGTCGCCCCTCGTCTCAAGGAAGGACCCAACAAAACAGAGATTTGTCAGCACAAGCATGTCCAAGTTTTCTCAGCTTCTGACCTAAAGTCCAGAGAGCCTACGTACATCACAGCCAATAGATATCGGCACTCTATCATCCCCAAGGCGATCTTCTGTTCTCCGGTTTGGTCATCGGGACTGGTTTTTCATTTAAGCGGGCGACTGAGTAAACAATCTTGACACTTACATTTTCGCACTGAAGGTAAGCTAACTCATTCACAATCTCGATTGACAAGGTGGAATATGTACTTGAGACACTGGTTCGACTGATCAGATCTCTGTTTACCGGTGTCGTATATGTACCACAGATCAAAAGTCCATAGCTCAAAAATACACCATGTCCCAAAACAAAATTGACTGGTAACATACCCACAGACACTAACCCATCAAAAGAGATAGCCAAACAGCGTGCATTTCAGTGTTTAGTACTTTTATCAATGGCGATTTCTGTGAGCCTGAGATGTATTGGAAATATTGTGATGACCACTGCGCCTGTTCATCTTGTGATTCAGTTGAACCCTGTCGACTGGGGCCTGATGGATTAACCTGAGACAAACAAAACAGTATCAAGATGACTGAGACTATCGCAGTTTGTGGGAATATCCATGGTTGTTAGTAAATCACACACTTTGGGGGGTGTTCTTCTAGGAATATAACTCGAGGATCTCATAGTTGATCTTGCTTGATAAGAAATCTGGATGATTCGGAAAACTTTTTTTACTTGCTTGTCGGTTAATTTCTAAGCATTGCTCTTTTCCAGTCCTTTCGCTCATTGACTGACTGGCTATACCTATTAAGCTCAATTCTGTCGGTTTATCAAACGAAGATTCTCGCATCATTGTCTAAAAAGTATGGATTGCCGTACCAACCAGTGTATGCTGCAAGTCCAAAAGTATTTCAACGATTCGAATAGCCCCATGAGTTCATTAGAAGTAAAAAGGTGTTTTGGCGAACAGTCTGTTTTCGGTTATTCATCATCGGGCCAATTACATAACATTTTATATCATCATGGTTGTCAAGCGAGCAAAATCAAAAGCAATTAGTCACACAATTATGTCATGTGGTTGTGAATTGGAGGGCAATTAGGTGACAAAATTGCCCAACGGAGTTGTCATTGTTATGTAATTGGTATGTTATGATGAATAACCGAAAACAGACTGTTCGCCAAAACACCTTTTTACTTCTAATGAACTCATGGGGCTATTCGAATCGTTGAAACAATCCAAGGATCCCACCGTGTTTAGGCAGCTGAATGGCTACTTGAAATATAGCACGAAACTTGAGCTGGCGGAAGTCCATATTCGGTTCCTCACTGAATGTGTTAATGCGAGACAATATCCAAGATACTTCTGGAGGGTTTTGCGGCGAAACGGCATTCAACCAACGGGAAGCACGCTGAAACGGCATGCACTGAATGAACTGGAAACGACTTCTGCAAAGATCGATGAACTGACGCGAAATGTAAACCAACGAGTCACAGCGGTAGAATCACTCACGACTGATGAGCGTGTTCAATTCGACGAATATGTACAACACATTGTCAGGAAGCAAGCGAATTTGAAGTCTAACAAACTGAAAAGCAACATGAATTCTGCAAGTATGTTATCCGAGTTCCCGAGCAATCCAGAAAGGTACGTACGCAATTTTACCA
>LOND01028419.1:4069-15359 GCA_014220965.1 Paragonimus kellicotti | reverse complement strand
ACTGGCTAAAAATAGATTATGCTCAGCGCACAGCTGCAACAATCGCCCACCATTATCTGATCGATGTGATGCTATCCCAAACCTACCACCTAAGCGAGATTCGGCTTCACCAAGGCGACCGACCTGGGCATTCATATCTCCGGACCAGAACGCGACTATATCAGAGCCACGTGTCGACCGAAGGAGAGTGGCCAGATCCGAGTAAAATGCGTCCTTGACGCCGATGTCACTACAGTCAGTAGGAGCATAAGCAGACACAATGAATAAATTTCTGAAAGTTTTGTGTCTAGAGCTGGTTTTAACAGAACCTGCCAAGCGGACGGCACAAAGTCTACTGTTAACAGGAATCCAATCTACTAATGCGGCTGCGGCCGTCGTGCTGAGAACTATACCTACCTTATCTCCCAGCCTGACCTGTAACAGCGGCTGTGAGTCACCCGAAGTGTATAACCAGTATCGGGTAGACAATGCGGGTGCTGTTAGTTCCATACGTTGACTACTGTCATGGATTCTAGTCTCCGAGATACAGCAGACATCAACGTGCAACGAGTCTAGCGTTCGTGCGAGAGCCGCTTGCTGACCTATCTGTTTTAGCGTGCGAACGTTGAAGGCACCTATATTAATTCGCGTTCTAGGTCTAAGCAAGGGACGAGGGAGGCCTGAAGCTGAAAGGCAAGAGACGGAACTTACCGGCTCAGTTTACTTAAGTTAGCTCATCTTTGTGCGGCCTGTGAAGTAATTATCAGGAACATAGAGGTCGGGAGGAGGCCTGAGGGCTGAATTTGAATAGGACAGGGGCACGGATCAAGCCAGTAGCATGATTTCGTCTATCCACCCTGCTGTATGCAGCAGATAAGGCGACCCGGTTTATACTGCGAGACGGCCGATGCAGTATGGATTTATTGTTGTGAATATTCATGGTTGTGTGTGGGCTGAGATACTGCCAGGACGCCCAGACCTAGACAGGAGAACGATTAGGGTTCTCAACCAAAGCCTTTGGCTCAAAAGCCTGTACCGCAAGGCAGCGGTTGGGTGGCAGTATGGACAGAACTGGTACTTTTCCGGAAAAGATGCCAACCTTCTTCCAACCCCCAACCTGGAGGACCAGGAGACTGGTTTGTCAGACCTCTACCCATTGGCCTGCCTGGTATGAGTGACTCTATCGGTGTGGTGATCACACACCGTCCAGTTAAGCCCATTCTTTCATCTAGATGCGCAAGCCGTCACACCACGTCAAGGTCCAGTCTCGTTGTGTCAGCACTATACTGAGGTTTTTTATTATATGCCTGCTTTTCAGACTTCGATCTGTTCGAAACATTTAGTCTCACCTCATCTGACCCATTGAACTGGTGGTGGTCCCGATGGCCATGCTTCAGTGAGTTTTATCCTTTCACAGTGAAAATGCTCCGACGAGCAAAGAGGGGTAGTTGAACATAGTGGGGTTGTGCTCAAAGAGTCGTATGCCTTATCAGTGTTCAATTATTTGGGTCTGGCTTCCTGAAAGTTCAGTGAAATCATCTTTATAGCCACAAAATTTGTCTTCCCTTATGAAAGAGATGGCTAGAAGAATTGCTATGAGCTATCGCCCAAGGTTGATCTTTGACCGCCGGCGTATCACAGAAACTTGCAGTAATTCCCGATGGCTTCACACAGCAGCAGTCGGAAATACACATCTGTCTGCTTCACTGCTCCCCTGGATTGAGTTTGTCCCACACTTTCATACGAGTCAGACTCTCGGATCAACGGTCCTTAGTGAGGTCGCTCAACACATCCCTATATCTTGTTATGTAATTCAAGTTGGGTCAGAGCTCCAGAAGTCGTTTCTGGGACTTGCAGTTCTTGCTGTCCGCTGGTTGTATCTTCGTTCTCTTCCTCTGTTTCCAACTTTCATTTCTTAAAAACAGGTCAAGTGGTAAACCTTTGTATTATCAAAATTTGAGAACGTGGTCAGCCTGTTTCTTTGGTGAGCGCTCGTGCATCTGGAACTGTACATGTGATATGTCTGAAACTTGAGGTTGCTGTTCTAGTATTCTGAATTCGTTGTTGAATAGTACTTTGAGTCAGTGACTCTTTCCTATGATGACTAATGTCAATGAGGTCGAATGTCACAGTCACTCTGGGTTGGGGGGTCGCACTGGGTTCCAGAACACAAAACAGTTTGACCGATCCAAGTTATTAGTCGTCTGTGTCGTCCTGAAACATTTGTCGACTTTCAGCCAAACAGCATAAATGTGTCTACACCTTGCAACGTGAGACTAAGACGTCCCCTATAATACAGCTTACCTGCAGCTCTCACCGTCCATCCGCCTATATTCATTAAGAAAACTTATAAACCTGACCAGAAAATGGCGTGGTTCAGCGATGAAGTTCAGTAATCTTTAAGAAAAAAATTACCAAAAATGATAATACTGATTAGACGGAATGGGGAGAATTGTGAATACAATCACACCACTGAATTCTGCACAATTCAGTCTTGAACAACGTCGGTTGCCACCGATCTGAACGATCATAACTATCTCAACCGAGCAGATGACACCTATCCACGTTACTCATAGGAATAGCCGGGGTCTTCATGTTTTGTGACCACCTCATTGCTTGACCATTTTGCAAGTTAGCTCAACTTTCGGCGCTCAGTAAATTATATTTGGTAAGAAAAACGCCCAACTGATACGCGGAGCCCGCGACGCATCCATCGCAGACTGTATAGTTTAGTGATCGTGCATCCCGAGCGTTCTAAAATGCTCATAAGCGAACGGCGGCCTGTCCCACGCGATCAACCTACTTGGTACGGGCTAACTGTCAGAGACAACGATAGCCAAACGGTGCATGTTTGCTGATACCTTCACCATGGATAAGCTGTTTCCGAATCTCAGGGCAAAATGGAACACTAGCATTATATATCCTCTCTTTTGACTGAAAACAGACGTCTTTTCGACGTTACCAGTGATGCAGCTTGGCCCATGGTATCCTCGGCGACATTACAAGATAACGAAATGGTGTTACTTCAGTATGTGAAACGTTAGTTATTCTTTTTATCGTCAATTAACAGATAAGCCCTTCCTACAGCGGAAATGCTCACCTCCATTGAACCCGAATATCCGTCATAGTCTCCAATGTTCTGCCAGGTCTCTGATGACTCAACATGACTTCTTTTTGGTGGATAACTACGACCTATCATTTTCAAATTACTAGTGGCTAACTTTGTTTTCTATGTAAAAACTCATCTTTTGTCCGCCTCGTATCCATCGTCAATGGTATGGGAGCTCGGCAATCTGTGTACGGTGCTGGAAGTATGAGATTGTCATTCTTAGTATGTAGTCTAAATTTCTAGGTCTAGGTGGGCAACCTTGGTATACCTTCACGATCAAAATCCCGTCCTCTGTCTGATTGTTTGTCCGTTAATGCTGTCCGATACATCCTACGGAATGCAATCACTGAGGGTTAAGTCTGCAATGCATGTCATACCCTCACCTTGTGATTATCATAATTTACAGCCCCCAGGTAAAATTGTTTAAACTATAGTCTTATAAATGTTGTCTTAAATTCTTCAAATATGCCGTAGCCTCATACAAGTCGGTTACACATTTTAATGTTATCGTCATTGGAGGTACAGCTTTCTAAGTACATAAACACCGTAGGTTCGTTTTCTAAGCTGAACGTTACTGTTACAATCTTGGAACATCAGCTTCCACCCTGAAGCTGCATAATGCAGTTAAAATAACTGAGCAGAGTAGGAGATATCGATTGTCTTACACAAACTGTTAGATAAGGTAGTCACTCCGTAGTCTGCACAGTCTAGATCAGGGGTACATCTTTGAAAGTCAGTTCTAGAACACTAATCCAACAAGCACGCAGACACCGAGGATGAGAGTTTCACCAAAAACTTACAACACAGCTATCCCCATTACGAAGGAGGCTATCTGTAGACAATTCCGCATACAAGGAACTTGTGCGTTGGTGGGTAGACAATCTTAGTCGGGTTCCTGAGTTGTTGTCCTACACTGTCCTACACTCTTTTAAGGCATACATTTTTGAGCACACTTCCGCAAGTGGTGTATTCGGCCGAATCTGACTTTTTCATCAGTGTACCACTGTATGAGATTGTTGACGTTTATGAAGTTTTGTTCCAGTCATATTCTATTAGACTTTCCTTATAGCCATAATTTCGTTTATACGGCAAGTATTCCCTCTGAATTCGAGGGTGTGAATTATACAGATTGACGATATATCTGTGGGTATTCCATAGAGCCCCGTATTGACGTATGAATTCTTGGGAACATGAATTATATGAAAATATTTCTTGCTCTATAACCGTTAGGTAGACTATGCTTAGATATTTTCTCATGAATGCTCTATTTTGTGATGGTCTGATCTCCATTCACCTAAACCTCATTGTGTTTTATGAAGTGGAGGTCGAAAATTAGTTGCTGTTCTTGGACAGTCTTGCCACTAAGTGTCAAAACGGAACGTTGCAATGTTTTGTTTACTGCAAACCAACATGGAGCAGACAATGTTTGCGATCCTCTAGCCTGGTATCTACTACCTACAGACAGGGATTAGTGAGGACTTTACTTCACAGAGCCTGAAAGATGTGTACACCAGATCAATCGGAACAAGAAGTGTTTACCATGGGGAAAACACTGGTGGATGACGGTTATTCGGAAAAATGAGTCAAATATGGACATCGGCACAGCAACGAACCTATCAAGCTAGCCAACTGTGCGATCTGTTAGGCACTCGGGCGTCGGCTATTCATAGCTGTGATATGCATACCACTAAATCTGTCCCCACGTAATGTGTCGGTTCGATTGGAATTGAAATGTCTGCATAGGCAGAGCAGATCGGCACTTTACTCAACATATAGCGGAGAATGTTCTTGAACGATTATCAAATGTAGTGTCAGAAAATGACCTGATTTTATGACTGATGAAATTAAATCAAAATTCGAGCCACTGGCGACTTTCCTTTGTTTTGAATAAAAAAAATAAGGAGAACCTGAACCATTATTTCATTCACGACTAAACTGAACAAAAATGCGGAAATATGCAGCCTTAATCGTCACAACGTTTGGAATGCAACAGACTTGACATGTTCTCGCGAGTACTAACCCAAGGGGGTGCAGTAAAATAGAACATCGATAATATACTGCACAGTTGGTAGGCACACAACTGTGTATAACAAACAATGGTTACGTGCGTCAAACCCATTTGTAATCAAGAGATACAGCGACTGTTGATTGACAGTACGTTACACTGTCTTCGAATTTAACTGTGAGTAAAACCTCATGGATATTTGCGTCCGGAGAAGTATCTGTCTGCTTTTATTTGCAGTGTACTTACCACGCTGCAGTGAGTAAGTGAGATAGGATGGACACTGATACTTCAGTCATTACGAGAATTAGACCAAATCCCACTTGCTTTTCGTAAATGTCCTCAGCGGCTTCTTAAAGTACGGGAGCCATAACATTCTCATCCCTCTCCCCTTTTTAGAGGACCTCAGTCTTCTTGATCGATTGGAATAACTGTCTATTTTTCAATTATGAAAATGTGTAATCTTCCAGCCACTTTGAAACGGTCCAAGACTGTGATTCAATCGCGGACCACCCACCCGATTGAATGGGTGATTTCAGGCTTACAGACTACGATACAAACTCAAAAGTAATGAGGTGGAAGTAGGGTTCCAGTGAACTGTATTTCCAGGTGTTCAGTTTGATGTTATCATGACCAAATGCATCATCTACCTCTGCTAATTATACTGACCTTCAAAGATCCACAGAGTGGATAGGCTCAGAGACATTTTCTGGTGGCAAAGAAGCTTCCATGTCACTCGTTAGCCAAGCCTCCAAATCTGCAATCAGGTGATACGTGAGATACCTTGTTAAATATCTCCTCGATATGGTATGTAAGTTGTCGGCCGCGACATTTCGCTTAGCACTTAGTAGCTCCAAGCAGTTTTCGGATAAGCAGGATTTAGTAAACCCGTTAATCAGTCCTGCGAACCCTAGCACCTGCTGTGACTATAAAATTTGGTCCTTGCAGAAATTGAGTTGTAAAGGAGACGTTTGATTCAATCGGCATTGTAAGCTGACGAGCGTGCCCCAAGGCCAGCTGGGTCAGTTTCTGGAGTCTCAGCCGTTGTGACAAGTGGGAATGGTATTCAGTAAACTGAGAAATGACTCGATAACGGATAAGAAAATGGTCCAACTCCATGCATGTGCCTCAGTGGTATTGATGATCATGACAGAAGTTAAGCAATCTGTGGTTAGCAGCTGTTATGCACTTGAGACCAAGAGACGGAAAGCCAAGATACATGTTGAAGCGCTTTATGATTAAAACGGATATCTTTCAAAAACTACCAATGTTCGAAACTATGTTGTAGCAGTGACTCAACGCTGTCTGGAAGATTTGGCAGTATATGACCGGAGGTTTATAAATTATTTTGCTGACATATTTTTCCTCCTATTTTTACTAACAAAGGGGGAACTTACGACCCTGTCATTGAAATTCACTGTAATTTTACGAATTAACTCTGTTACCAAGTTATGGTGGCGATGAATCCTTTGTTTACGCGAGAATAGGAGTTTCATTGCTTAAAATCCCAGTAAAAATCCGTTTAGTTAGATCCCCATGTGCTACCGCTTGTGTACCTCCAGACATAATATCAGCCAAAAGTAAGACATATAAGACAGAAAGACGTTGGTCAGTTGGTATAATTGCATATGCTCTAGAAGACTGATTTGGATGTGACGAGAACGCATCGTCTGAAGTTCCCTTCAATCTACTGAAGTAGACTAACCGCCAGAACACCACTGCACTTGTTGATCATAGGCTCATCTACATGGTTTGGTCCCATACTTCTTGTTTCCCGAATGCGCATCCAAACCAATAATTTGTATGTTGCTTTCAGGATGAGATGAGTGAATGAGAGTTATCACTACTCTAAAATGAGGGTCTCTAACAACCACAACAGCGGAAAATATCAATTCACTGGTGAACACGATCCAGTAAATATCACTTCGACATGTTCACACCTGATCCCTGTCCGATTCCAGCTTCTGCAACCGAGCTTCGCGGTAGGGCCGAAAATCATACTTTTGGGGGATACCCCGAAACCTATCCCCGGATAAAACACACCCATGAAACAGCGTCACAACTCTTTTGGATAAGTTTTGTAAAAATTAAAAGCATTGGTGTTGTCAGTGGTAGAGCGCGATGAGCAAAGCAATGTGTCCGTGATAAGTAATCGGGTCAATTGTTGCACGAATTTCCAGGTAACCGATCGTGCAACGACTGCTTGGCGCTGAACGCAATAGCGACCTCCTCTGCGTTTTCACTAGAGTTGAAGTAGACAGTAACCAGCTCTATTCGTAGTTTCTCCCGGAAAGAGGAGGAGCAATTCGGCCAATTCATCCACTGTATACCAGATGACAATAGAGCGTTACCACTCCTTTTGAATACCATGCAAATGATGCTGCATTCTGTTAACGGGTTTTTAAGGATTCACGTCGTTGAAGATGATCAAAATGGCGCAATTCCTCTGCTTACTGCACTACCCTCGAAAAAATAACGGGCAGGTCTGTGGAGGTACCATCATCTATCAGACACTTTCCGTCCGATTCGCGATTGATCAAAAATATCTAAAGCTCCACCGAACAGGATGAAAGTGATCTGTCCAAAAGAGCGGTCCTTCACAGAAGAATCATCGTATATGGTGAACTGAGAGAGAAACGGTGATATTTTATGCATCCCACTCTGAATTTCGCTTCTGTAAGAACTGACTGAAAACAACGGATACCGAGTTCGGATGCTAAAATCAAACAATACAATTATTTTGTTCAAGGAAGTACCGCGCAACCGAGGATTGCATATCGTTAGGCCTTGGGTGTGCGCTAACATGTTAGTTTCACATACACACAAGCCTGCTTTCAAGTCAGGATTCGTTTCAGTGCATGCAGTTGAAAAGTTCTAACGAGATCGAAACATAAAAAGCGTGTCATTTTACAAACGGCCAAATACAAAGGGTCAACACACAAAAGTTACGATAGAATATAAAGAATGTTGCGTTGTGATCTACCCGAACTCTTGCTTTATCACCCAAACTACTAAACGATACAGATACGATTACGCTGCCATGAGTAGGAGTCTGATGAGCTCCACTTCGTACCTAGCACACGGGGGAGTTGATTGATACCTAGGAACAGTTGCAAACTGCAGACATTTGATTGACAAGGAAACGTTGACGGACATTACCCAACAATTCAACGGAGAGAGCACAGGGCGATGCAACCACGGTTAGGATGTCTTATGCGTTGTCGGTCAACATAACCACAAATCAGTTTGTTATGCAAGCTTTCTGATGGCTGTTAGTTAATATCAAGATATGCCGCTATGAGTCTGGATAAGTTTCGACTGACCACTATAGTGAATAATGTTTTGCGGATGAGGAAAACGACTTCAAGGAAGCGTGCTAGAATGAGAAGGAGGTATCTAATAATGATAGCATCATCATCAGACTAAGAAAAAATCCAGAAGTGAATTTCATTAAGAAAATATGTATCAAATAGAACAAACGAATTGTCAAATTTCCGAGACGATCTGCTCTACCAATTAGAAAGGCACGCTCCCCAAACGTGAAAGAACAGACACGTACACTAAGGCATACACACAAACGTCATAGCACGGAGAATGAACAAACAACATTCCGGTAACAGAAGCACCGTAATCAACAAGAAAAAAACAGGGTAAATTCGAAGGACTTTTGATACTAACGGTATAAAAGTGAGGACCGCAGCCGATACACGAAAAGTGTAAAAACGAGGAACCTAAAAGTAGATCACAATCCAGAGGCAATGCACGAACATGCGAAAAGAAACTCAGGACGAAGTGCGATTTGAGCTACAATTAGTACGTGTTCGGAATCCCCTTCCTTCAAACAGGCTAGCCCTCTGCCATATGCGTCAAACAAGGATGAAATCAGTCGTGTGCACTATTGATATGAACATTAACGAAGTATTTAAGTGTTCTAAAAATAGAAGAAATAAGAAAAACAAGAATTGACCATGATGGAGAAAAAAGTCAGCGGGTAGTGACACTGAGGCTATGGGCTCACTGCTCAGTTCAAAATGTGACAAGAGGGCAAAGGAATGTTTGTGGGGAAAAAATGAAAAAAAGCGAATTATCTGTCCGTAAACACACAAATCAACAAAAAGGTTCGAATTGTGACACTTGCATCAAACCTGAAAGACAACACGAGTCGCCACTACAAAGTTGAGGTACCCGAGCGTGCAAATCATTTAGGCTTGACGCCGAGCAATTTGTTCATCTGTTGATTTTGTTTGCTCATTGTATCGTTGATACAGTCCACGCGAGGCGTCATCCGTTCCAGTCGATCATTCTGAACACGAAGTTCTTCATTCATTCCTTGTGCAAGACCTTTCAGTCGCGACATGCCATCAGACATGAGGGAGAGATTACGGTCAAAATCAGAAGCTGTTCCAACAGGCAGATTGCTCTGTACGAACTGAACACGGCAAATACGGAAAGAATTACCAAGTATAAAATAATCAAACCGATGTAAGTTAAGTGATAATTTTGAATCAAGCAGCAATCACAGCAGCAGCTGAGCTAAATACTAGCAGATTGTTCTTGCCTAAGCTGGAGTATCTGAGAGGGTTTTGAAGAATTCATTTGTCAATCGAAAGTATTAAGATACCCTGAAAAAAGAACGATGAAGGATACAACACACATTTGTGAAAAGTAGTCGTGTAATCGACCTACAACAAAAACTTAAAAGTAGTACAATCAGATGAGACTATTCGAACATGTTTCAAAGATGAACAGAACAGTGAATAAGGAGTGTGATGGACAGCTTATCAACACATATCCGTTGACAGCTTTAGTACATGCTTCCTATGGTAGTCAAAAACCTGCCACAATATCTGACGAAATACTGATTCGATCAGAAAACGAAAAACCACTGAAAGACAGCATTACTGAACCATTGCCTTCTCTTTAGTGTTTCCAAGCACTAGTAACTAAGAATGACACAAAAAACGAGCGATGATAGACGGAAATTGGACCATTAATTCGTACACTCAAATCGATGCTTGCTTGCCATCGAAGACTGATGAGGTGGTACAGAAAATATTCCAATAAACTAATTTTAGCGCCACGGATTGACAGAGCGTTTGCTAATAAATACCAATAGTAATCACACACAATCTTCCGAAACCTGTAGAATTTCCCATCAGTTTTGCTGGTTGTTATTTTGAGCAATCAAATGTGTTGTGTGTTCCTAGGAAAGTGCATCCCTAGTCAAAAATCTAAAGTTACCCTTACTACAGGATAAAACCGTGCCTACTGAGTCACCTAAAAATGAACTAGGGAGAGCTGTGGTTATCACTGTCAATCATTAATAACCTTCGGTTGTAGAGACTGCGTCCGACATTGCGATAGCTGCGGAGCCAACAGAAAATGGAAGACACTCGTCATCTAGCTATAGACGGCATTCTCCCATTCAGAAGAGAGTCTATGCTATGGTAAAAGCAAGCAAGGGAGGGCATACTTCAATGAACACCCAGAAAATTGCGAATAATGTTCAGTAGCAAGTGACGATTAACAGCGATGAGGTTTAACGATGGGGTCTCAAAGTTCGTGGCATAACTGTTATGTAGTCCACAGAAAAAAACCAAGCTGCAGTCCCACTGCTCCAAACACAATATGTAATACTGGTCTCCGAAGGAGTCACAGGATTCAAGGTTACCGAAGTGTTGTTTCAAAAGTCTAGACTATTCTGTCGGATGAGTGACATCCGGCAGGTTGTGTAGTCCGAAATGCAAGGAGTTAAGAGCAGGACTTCACAACCCAATAACTGGAATCTCCAACAACGCGATAATATTGGTCAGAAGAACGAGTATCGAATTTACGGGGAAAATCATCTATCCTTAATCGAGGATATCCACTTATAAACAGACCATCACAAACAGTCAAAGGGTTCCAGTCGCTGACCTCGAACATTACCACCCGGGCACAGAACACTAAATCCCACCAGGATGGCAGAGAAATTTTAAAAAAACTAGCAAACTAGTTTGGTATTGGTTAGAATACACAGTATCAACATACACCCCGCATCCAAGAGGCTAGAACGATTGAAAGAAATTCCGCCCACCAGATTGGAGTAGGTAATCGAATGGCGACAAATAAAGCAGTGACCAACAAACTTTGATCGATTCGACGGAACTAACATGCATAATGGTGAATGAGCGATCTAGCTTGATTGGAAGACTATTGTC